>BSBK01004889.1:0-87500 GCA_027943335.1 Chamaecyparis obtusa | reverse complement strand
ATTGAAATCACTCTAGTGAGAAGTTAGCTAACACCATGTAACTCCCTATTGTTTAGCTAATTTTTTAATGAATATATAATTTTTTACTATTTTAGAAGTGGACACATATTTAAAACATGAAATTTAAGTGTGCTCCCCCTATAATTTTTGAAAACTAATTGAAAATCACTTTTCATCTAGGTGTGTAGAGTGGATTCTAGTTTCTAAAAATGTAAATTGTTTCAAAATTCAACAAACAATCCAAAATCCATGTCGAGAATACCACACATTAGTTTTGAATAAAACAGACACTAAGAAAAGAAATTAGAGATGAAAAGCTTAAAATATAATCAAAATTAAAAAAATATATATGCTAAGCTAGCTAATAGAGAGCTTGATAGTATCATGATTCTTTTTGTATACGTTAAAATACGTGCAAAATTGAAGGGGATAATGAAAAAAAAATTAAGGATTTTTTCCTATTTTTCTAAAGAAAACATCTTAGACATATAATACTCATACAAGCCTCTAGGTTGTATTCCCAAGGAAAATCCAAGGCTAAGGCTTGGTTTTTCACAAGCTAGTTAATATGGCGCACACTAAATCCAAACATGGAAAATGCACTCGATACATGGTGTGAGTCATATTGGGGACTAGTCAACTGTTTAACATTGCCAATTTGTAAGTATCTCTTTCTCTATGTCTCCCAACTTCACTAAAACTTAGACTTTAGGGTTTAAAGAGCTATTATATCCACCTCTTCATCCATGTCTTATCAGCCCAAGTCCCTATATATCCCTCTCTATTCATCGCATCCCTTTGTCTCTCTCCAACTAGGTCTCTAACATATATTTCTCTTTCTAAGTCTCTCACCTCTCTATCTGTACCCTCTGTAGTTTTTCTCTCTATATATATCCACCTCTCTCCTCTTACTCAAGGGCCTCATCCTTTATGAGCTCTCTCTCTTTCTAAAAATGAAGTAAACAAGATACAAAATAAACACATCTCTCTCTCTCTCTCTCTCTCTCTCTCTCTCTCTCTCTCTCTCTCTCTCTCTCTCTCTCTCTCTCTCTCTCTCACACACACACACACACACACACACACACACACACACACCACTCTCCCCCCTCTCCCTCTCCCTTAATCTCTCTTTCACCCTCTCTCCCACCTCTCCCTCTCTCTCACATCTCCCTTCCCCTTATTTCTTTCTATTTACTGCCCTCTCTCTCTCCCCTTCTCTCTTTCCCTTGCTATCCCAACTATCCCTCTCTCCCCCACCCTCGTCCCCCTTCCCCCCTCTCAAAATATCTAATTTGTCTTCCCCTTCTCATACTCCCTCCCTCTTCATATATCTCTATCCCTTTACCCCTATACATCCACTCTCTTTATTTTCCTCTATCCCATTGCCCCTATCTCTCTCCATTTCACCCTCTACCTCCCTCTCCCCATTTCTACATCTTCCTTCCCCAATCCCTCTTTCCACATGTCTCTTTCCCCCTCTATGAATATTTTCCTCAACTCCCCCCTCTACCCTCTACTGAATATGCAAGACAACCAAGAGGGGGGTGAATCATTTGTCCACAACTTTCACAAACTTTAAACCTTTAATCAGTTCCACCAAACTTAATTTATTTCTTTAATAACTAAAAGATGTAAAGATCAAAAGCATAACAACCATTAAACACATGACACACCAGATCACCAAACTAATTTTTAATTTTTAATTAATAATTAATTATTAATAATTAAATCCAACCAATACCAAGAAATATTAGGCTCATCCTTGAGTGAATCTACACTAAGCTACCCATTATATATTGGGTGCTCAAGATATTTTAATATATTAAAAAACCATTTAACAAAATGATTCCTTTCATAATATTAAGTATCAAATGGAGAACATCTATTTTAAAAAGATTTTCACATATTTTGCATAACTCTGAAAGATGTGGCCAAAATGCTTGACCTTGGATAGTAAACTTTGAGCCAGACCCATTATGTATCCTTCTTCACTTTGCATGTCCTCTTCCCTCCTTGCATATTTGTTTTTTATTGTATTGATACGATGGAAAAAACCTTCTAGACAATTGTGAGGTGACATTAATCTTTCTGCTATCCCATACATATTAGTGCTAAAATATCATTAATTAGCATTTTTCTAGTGGGCCATCCTTTATTTTTGAAGACAAGCTACATAGACATGGGCTTGATTATTACTTATTAGGCTAATGCACACATTTTTTAAGGACAAATAAATATTTTCTGAGAACATCAACACTATCCTCAACTATGAATTTTGAATAAAAATTATTCTTAACATGAATTCTTTGATGAAATAGTTCAATTTTTTTATTAAAAAATTTTTACTAATTTTTTTTGCCGTGATTCTCTTGCAACTAATACATAATAAAAAATGTTGAAAGAATTAGTACAATGATCTATGATACTCACAACACTACACTTCCAAACCATTTCAAACACCCTTGAACCACTCATTCTACTCCATGTTGTCTCTTTTAACTCGACTTTCTGAATTCTCTTGGGCTCGTTTGGTTGCTGGAATTGACTTGGAATTGGAAAACAAGAATTGGTGAATTGGTATAGGCCAATTCTAATTTTGGTCCAAAATAAGCATTCAGCCAATTCTCCTTAGAACCTAGAATTAGAATTGAAGCATAGAATTAGAATTGGGAATTTAATTTTGAGAAGGGAAATCAATTCCCGTTTTCCACTTCATTTGTTTGGACTTATTACCTACTCATTGTCAATGCGAAAAAGCATTCATTTATACTTCGATCTTCTTTGTAGATCTTTGTTGTGGTCGGACATTATTGATACATGAGAATTTCAATGGGTAGTTATGGGGTAGGTAGGATTCCTTTCATATATATACACCTCCCTACTCCTAATGTACTTATCTCACTAGTGCATTGAATATTCTCATTTTATTTTCTTTTTGTCTCTAATTTGTTATATTCACTTGCGTATGTTGAATTTGAAAACCTATTTTTAAATCCTAACAAACCAACCACTAATCTAGATCTACAAACTAGTTCACTTGGAAATAATCAAAAGAACTCTTCTTCGTGAATGTAAAATATTAAATAAGAAAATCTATACCATCACATTCATGAAATTCTTGACTTCGTTGTTCTCATATCATTCATGATCCTATATGAATGATATTTTCTATCAGTTATGTAGCACGTGCACAAGTTGGCACAAAATGAATGGGTTAACAAGAGTTCAACAAAATCACACCAATAGATAAAATTACATTAGGCTCAAATTAGGAAGAAAGATGTTCTTTTACAAAAGTCCTCAAAATAATCAATGGTGGAGATAAAAATGTAAAAAGAAGAATGACCAAGATAAGAGGGTACTAAAGAATGAATAAGATTAAAAGAGGTAAATTTAAATGAAAAGATGGGAGTAAGTGGTAGGTGAGGATTACATAGAGATATTAATTTTTGGTAACACGTCTTTAAATTCAATGAACTAGGAAATTTCAGATATGTGAATGAAAAATGAGAATTAAGAGGCAGATGTCATTTTTCACATGCCTATGAATTTAGATTGTGACCCATGTGAGAAGGATAAAGGGATAGGATTAGAAAGAAAAATATAATTATTTAATTTAGATATTTATTTGATTAATAATATAAAAGTGGGTGGAAATTAGATGAACAAATAAATAAATTTATATTTAATTATGAGGGAGAAAAGGCTTATGAATTAATTAATTTTTATTATGTCTCTCTACAATTATTCTAGATCAAGTGTCATAAAAAAATTGGCAATGGTCTTGGAAAATATCAAAGCATACCAAAAGAAATAATAAATTATGAAATATCCACCTATGCATGGTTGCGAGTCAAAATGGATCTTTCAAAAGGTCATCCTTTCAAGGGATAACTACACAAATATGGATTACCAAAAATATTCCACTCATCTTTTTGGTCCCCCAAAATGTGTAAGACATTCACCATATATGAGAAATGCCATTTTTCTTGGTATGTCGAGCCTAAGCCTTGGAAATACCAAGTCATATGACACACATCATATATGGTGTATGCCATAACTAAAAAAAAAAGATAAAACCCAAGATCAAACCATAAGTGGCCATTTTTACTTGTAGCTATGATTTGGATGAGAAGAGTAGCATTTTTCAAGGGCATACCCAATTTGGAGAGCATTTTTTGTCTACTTTTGTGTTTGATCATCTCATAAATGTTGTCAAGATGTCAAGGAGGTTGAAGAGGTGAGTTATTTTACATTTTTTAGTTTCTTTTTTTTTGTTAAAATATTTGTTTAATTAAGGTTTTAAATTAAATTTTGTTTATACTTTCAACAAATATAATCTTCCACCTCAACAAAATCTTGAGCAACATCCTCATGAAGAAGTTCATGATGAAGATAATGAAGAAAATCCTTATCAACCTCCTCCATTAATCAAAAGACATCCATCAGAGGCACACCAAAATATTTTAAACCAAATAGAGAACAACAAAAATCAAGTAATCTTTTATTGGCAAGTTGAAACAATCTATCAGAACAAATCCTATAAGGGCATCACTTGTCAATTCATTTATATTAATTTCTACCCATGTAGGCATTATTAGTGGGAAACTAAATATATGGTCAACCAAAAGAGTTGAGAGAAAATAATCCTATGAAAACAAATTATCATATGAGGAAGTAAAAAGGAAAAAAATAAACAAAGAGGATATTTGCAAGATCTTTACATATCCTAAGATGAATCAAACTCTTAATCCCGGTTGTAGGGGGTTTCCCATCCATCTATGCCACCATGAAGGAATAAAAATTAACTTTTAGGAGAGATGGTGGGTGGTTTTTAATAGCCCTCCTTATAATAATCATGAGGTTACATTATATTTTTTGAGGAAACACTATTGTGAGTTTGTCCTTAATAAGGTCCCATATTATTTTTATTTTTTAGAATTTCAAGGTAGAGGTGGGAGGTTGTCACATGATAGATCGGGGGCATAGTGTGACCCTAACATAGTTAGGATGTCCACTACAAAACCACATAGCGAGGATGTTATTATTCCTTGCATTCTGAAGGAACATGTTGAGGTGGACACACTAGGCATGATTAATGTACTCACTCAAACTCTCATTGTTGAATAGATCAAATAACTTGGAGAGGGGTGAATCAACGATTGCAAAGAAATTTATAATTTTTTTACTATGTTGCTAAATACTTAAAAATTATAAAAAATATCAAATAAGAAAGCACAAAACAATCAACACAATGAACACCAAGATTTATATATAAACCCAAATTGGGAAAAACCACAAAGAAACTAATTCTCATTGATCTATACATGCATCAAATTTTGGTTAATCATCTTCCTTATTCAACTTGCATCCAATAAAAATAGGAGTACATACTGGCTTATAATACTCTAAAATAAACTTCTTCAATAATTCTATCACATTCTTGGACTGAGAAATGAAAATACATTTACTATTCTAATTTACTAGCAATCCAAGAAAGAAATTCAACTCACCAATCATGGACACTTCAAATTCCTTTTGCATCTCTTCTAAAAATCTCCTACACAAGTCATCTTTTCCTCCAAAAATTATTTCATCAACATAAAATACAACAATCAGAATCTGATCTAAATAGGTCGTGTAATACAATTTTTTATGTATTGACCCTTTCTTAAATCCTTTTCCAATCAGGTACTTGTCCAATCAACCATACCAAGCTCTAGGTGCCTTCTCTAATCCATACTCTTATTCTTTAGTTTTCATTCAACATCGATATCCTTTTCTAATCTAAATCCTTCAAGTTGTTCAATATAGACTTCCTCCTTCAGTTCTCCATTGAAGATTCCTAACTTGACATCCATCTGATAAACCTTGAAATCTTTAAATGTTGTAAATATTAAGAATAATTGGATTGCCTCCATTTGGAAAATAGGGGCATAATTCTCATCAAATTTTATTCCTTCAATCTAAGTGTAACCTTTTCATTGTAGGTTCTCTTCCATGTCATAGTTCATATGAAGTCTTCCCATACTTCTTTCGATAAAGATCTTTATTAGGTATATACACAACTTTGTATACTTCTCTCTAGTAAACTTCTGATAGACTTGCTAGCCACTAAAAAATGTCTCTTAATACCATGTTTCTCATCAAAATTTTCAAACTCATCAGAAGTAAAATCTCCTCCTTTATAAGATCTCAAACATTTGATTTTTCTACCACATTCATTTTCAACTCTAGCCTTGAATATTTTGAACTTCTCAAATTCTTCTTATTTTTTCGTAGAAATGCAACCCAAGTCAACCTTAAATAATCATCAATGAAAAGTATGAAATATCTCTAGCCTTGTAAGCTTCTTATTCTAGTAGGAACACAAAGGTTGATGTGCACTAAATCTAGTAAACCGATAGATGAACTATCTTTTTCCTTGAATAATTCTCTCCTCTATTTTCCTTCTCAATATCCTTTACATATAATATTGTTTGATTTACATAATCTTCGTAAATCTATAACAACATAGGATGAACTTATTCTTACCAAATTGTCAAAATTGATGTGGCACATCCTTTAGTGCCAAAGCCAATCATCATTAGTTCAAGATAGTAAACATCCTCTATAGCTCCTTCAATTTGATACATGTTCCTTCATGTTATTTTTCCAACTATAATTAATACTCCAGATCTCTTCTGAATCTCACAACCTTCATTCTTGAACACAACATCATATCCATTCTCACACATTTTACTGACACTCAAAAGATTATGACATAAAACCTTTACATAGTAAAATTTATCATTATTATGCTTTCCATCAAAATTAATATAACCTCTACCAATAATATATGTAGCCTTATCATATCACCAAATCTAACAGGACCACCATCATGTTTTTCAAGTGTTATAAAATTTATTTTGTTACCAGTCATATGATTAGAACAACCATTATCAATCAACCACTCATTCTTATTTCTTCTAACATAAAAAATAGTTGCAATATCATTATCAAGTTCTTTACATGTGTTAGAAATATAAAATCTAGGTTTTTGATCTTCCTCAATATAAAATAGACAATCTTTTATTTCTGACTCATCATCTGATAAGCTTTCTTATTGAAATTTTTGAATTTTTGTCTAGGAATTTTCTCTAGACACCTAGTAGTCAAATGACCCATCTTACCACACCTAAAAAAAATTAGAGGTAATATAACTTTGTACTTGTCTGTACCTTTCTTCAATTTCCATGCAAAGTTTTCTTCTTTTAATTTAGTTGCTTTAAATGTTGTCTCAAATCTGATCTTGTATTTTATAAATTTTCTCCACTCAAATGTGGTCAAAGTGTCAAATAATTGTTCTTTAGTAAACGTCTTTGACTCGTAAACCTCATCTATAGGTAAGTTCTTATCAGTGTACCTAATCGGTAATGTCATCAAGATATTTTCAATGAAATATTCATTAGTGATATTGCCTCATCAATTATTGACTTCAATTATTTCACTTTCAACCCTCTAAAAATACCTTCTAATGTCTTCTTCCTCTTCCATTCCTAGATTCCCATACTGACACTTAGTTGTTAGCTTCTAAGATAACTTAACCCTATCATTTCCTTCATAAATTTCTTTCAAATTTTCCCAAAATTCATAAGCAATTTTCAAAGAAATAACCTTAGCTAACTCCATTTTTGATAAAACACAAGTGATAGCATACCTAGTGATAGCTCTATCTTGTAATTTTAGGATAGAAATGGGGGCTCGTCATACAATATATTAGGGGCATAGTGTGACCTTGACATAGTTAGGAGGCCCACTACAAAACCACATGTCAATCATGTTAGTTGTATCATCTTAAAATGGATGCACTCCTCATTTAAGACCTTTTAGCTCCTGTCCTTTATTGAATTTTTGGACCATGGATGGAATTTTTCTCATTCCCTTTTTCTATCTTTTTAGCCATGTTTTCTCCCTTTTCAACTATGCAATCTCCAAGACCTTGGGACTGGCTCCTTGTGGGCCAACCCCGAAATAGGTTGACCAACTCAACATGTTCCTCAGGAATAGGTCAACCAAGTTGACATATTCTAGAATAGGTCAACCAGGTCAACATGTTCTGAAATAGGTCAACCAAGCTTGGTTGACCTATTCCATAGGGGTTGTGAGTCTCAGGCCCGGTGTTGGGTCAGGGATTTGATTTGCAAAATTTGGTGACTTCGTCGGCTTGCTTTGTTTTCCCACTTGGAAACTAGTATAAATGGAAGCCTATGCACCTTATTTTGGGACACACATACACTATAGAAATCTCATGTTCAAGCATTCAAGAGTTCAGGCACTCAAGCATTCAAGCATTCAAGCAAGAATATTTTCATCAGGCATTCAAGCCATTCAAAGATTCAAGGATCCTTTGTGAGCATTTCCTCTTCAAGGTCTAGCACTTTGTTGGCCATCAAGGGAGGAGATTTAGATTGAGGCATTCATCATCTTTTTCATTGGTGCACATTTACATCCATGGATCCATGATGTGGTTTTGGTAGATATATTGTATTTGTGGAGATTTCCCACACTCGTTATTGCAAATTCAACATCTACAACATACAAGCATCACAAAATCCTTATTGTCAAGGGTTTCTACAAGAAAGGTGAATACTTGAATTTTTCTTATTTCATTTACACATATACATTTCAATTCAAGGTTGATTCCTCAATCTAGGGCTTGACCAAGACAATCCCTTATCCACCCCAACCCCAAAACGTAGTTTTATGTGTGTGGGAGAAGGATCTCAGAATTGCAGGTGTAGATTTGGAAGTTGTAGATAGAGATATACTAGAAAAATCTGGGTCAACTTCAGTAAAGTGCTCCAGGAACATGATGACTTGGTTGACCTATTTCAGAACATGGTGACATGGTCGACCTCTTCCTAGTAGCCTACGATTTTCAGCATTTTATGGGTTTTCAGTCGTGATCATAGATCCGTAATAAAAAATTAAGCTACAAGTCCAAAATAGCAGTTTTGAGAGTAGAAAAACATGTTCCTCTTCATACTTCAAGGTGAGTACCTCATTATCTATTCCATATCTTAGTTTAGATCTATTTTCACATCTTAATTGGGCTTATTACTTACGTTTAGCACCTTGATCTCTATTTCTTATCTTGTTAAATCAACTAGTTTAATCTTACAAGTGCATTTATAAAACCTTAATCAAATGTTTAGCATTAGCTTCCCCTCATCTTCTTGTATTTTTTCTAATCTAACTTAGTTTATATTAAGAGTTACAGATGGAAGCCCCTCTTTCTCTTTTATTTCTAATGTTAGTGTAGAAATGGTTAATTAATGAACACATCTCACATAGTTTACATTACTAAATTCATTAGCACCCATTTACCACTTAAACATTTTGGTGAACCCAACTTATGCCCCTTTCCTTTTGGAGTTAGGTTGTTTCTTTACGTTAGTTTTTACCTTATTTTGGTGAACCCAACACATTCATCTTTCCTTATTTTTGGAGTTAGATTTAGTTATATGTGTGTGGTTAGATCTTTCTTTGCTCTTTATTACATTGAAAATTATGTGGTTGGATCTCATTAGAGTTTCCTTTTGTGATCTCCTCTTTTATGATCTTTATAACACTAAGTTCAACCTCTATCATCCTCGTTAGGATAAGCCATAGACTCATGGGCTCTTTTGACCATGATTCCTCTTTCCTTCCTAGGACCCATGATGATACTAATATTTTCCCTCAATATCTCAATCCCATAATGGAGCATAATTCCTCTCAGTCCTCATGTGATGAAGATGAAGCCTTAATAATTACTCCTTCCCAAGTTAATAAGCTCTCTCATGAGTTTGATAAATTGGAAAATTAGCTTTTGCAATAGAACCCAAACCCTGATCGTGTTGCCTCTATTGAGGCAATTAAGAATCTTATTACTCATGATGATTGTGTGTATAAAAATGTTCTCTAAACTACAACATACTTCAATGATTCATTGTTTGGTTAATCTAAATAAACAAAAAAAAATTAATCTAATCTAAGAAGAACCGAGGCGACTCAATACCTTCTAGTAGACTTGAGTATAAGTTTTCTTTCGGTCATTGCAAACTCAGTGACAACAACAAGATCTAAATGAAGGATTTCAATGAAAATTGTATGAGAATGCGAATTTATCCAATTAAACTAAGATTAATCCAATTATAAAAAATGAAGTGTTCCTATGTGATATTGATGCAACACTGATAAACAAACAAAGCTATACTATGCTATCAACAATGATTAAAAGCTAAGTTAATCCATATTAAAAAAAATTGATATGTTCCTATGATGGAATGCAATAAAAAAACTTAAATCATGCAATTGAAATAACTCAATAAAAGATTACAAACAAAAATAATAGCATTACTCTAGCAAAAATTAAGATCCTTTGTGAAGAAATGAAGCCTTATTATATAGAATCCATTCGGAAATGAATGGTCGAGATCAATCAAAGATAAACGGTGGAGATTTCTTCGAAGAATCATTCATTGTGGAAATATCCAAATTAACTGGTAAGTTCACTGAACTATTTTGTGGGAATTTCCAAAATGACTAATGAGTCAATAGGATTGGTTTTCCAGTTAACTAGCTTGTTTCTAAAATGAGATTTAGTTAACTCGTTTGTTTCAAAAATCATATTCAATTAACTGAGAATGATGACATAAATGCATTTTTAGGATTTATTAATAGATTTAATGCATTTACTTCAAAAAGTGATGAAATAATTTATTTAATTCCACTTTATGATTAAATGACAATTTGTTTTATTTATTTAATCAACATTTAGAATATTAATTAAATAAATGATATATGGTTGATTTAATTGCCACTAATATTTAAGGTTTAGGAATTAATTAATTTAACATTATCAATTGTGATAATCGAATAGAATTAGGTTGGATCAAATTGATGAATTAGATTTCCTTAGGTTATGACTTAGGGTATTCGATCAAAATTAGGGATTCTAATGAATAATCAAGATTAGGGGCTTATGTTTTAAGTGACCTTTTTTAGGTGATTACATTTTCCCCTCTTTGAATTGATGTGTGATCAACACATTGATTTAAAGAACAGTTAGCGTTGAAATTGAGAATAGTTTGATGTGAAGCGATGAAACCACCCTCAAGTTGATTGATTTAGAGATGTTGATTCCGAACTTGTTTGAATGAAGATCGATAGGAAGACCAAAATGTTCATTTTGATGTGATGCGATGAAAATGAGAATCGGTCTAATTTCATGATGAGAACTAACCAATTTGATGTGGAGTGATGAAATTGATTAATGCTAGAGAGACTCTTAAACCATTGGGTTGGTATGAATGAATAATTAGTTTGATGTGAAGTGATGAAACTGATTATCATTAAGAGATTGATAATGCCATTGAATTGATTTGATGTCATGAAGCCAATTGGATTAATGAGGACAATATCAACTTGATGTGAAGTGATGAAACTTATATGCCTCTTAGAGGTTTGATGATGAATAATCTCAACTTGATGTGATGTGATGAAGCTGAGATGCCCCTTGTGATGAGATCTTGTTTGTGATGAACTAAAACTGATTTGGAACCAGAATGAAGAATCTGTAATTTGAGATTACTGAGGAGTTTATGATTAGATAATGCAAGATGATTGAATCAGTATTATGTTGTCATTGATGTCAACTAGCTTGACAGTACTTATCTTGTCTAGGAATTTTCTCTAGACACCTAGTAGCCAAATGACCAATCTTACCACATCTAAAAAAAATTATAGGTAATGTAACTTTTTACTTGTCGGTACCTTTCTTCAATTTCCATGCAAAGTTTTCTTCTTCTGATTTAGTTGCTTTAAATGTTGTCTCAAATATAATCTTCTCTTTTCTAAATTTGATCGACTCAAATGTGGTCAAAGTGTCAAAAAAAATTTCTTTAGTAAAAGTCTTTGAGTCGTAAACCTCATCTATAGCTAAGTTCTTATCAATGTACCTAACCAGTAATGTCATCAATATTTTCAATGAAATATTCATTAGTGATATTGCCTCATCAATTATTGACATCAATTATTTCACATTCAACCCTCTAAAAATACCTTCTCATGTCCTCTTCCTCTTCCTCTTCCTCTTCCATTCCAAGATTCCCATACTGATGCTTAGTTGTTAGCTTCTAAGATAACTTAACCCTGTCATTTCCTTCATAAATTTCTTTCAAATTTTCCCAAAATTCATAAGCAATTTTCAAAGAACTAACCTTAGCTAGCTCTATTTCTGATAAAACACTAGTGATAGCATACCTACTGATAGATTTATCTTTTAATTTTAGGGTAAAGGTGGGGGATCATCATACAATAGATTAGGGGCACAATGTGACCCTAACATAGTTAGGAGGCCCACTATCAAATCACATGTCAAGCATGTTAGTTGTATCATCTTAAAATGGATGCACTCTTCATTTAAGACCTTTTAGATCTCATCCTTTATCAAATTTTTGGACCATGGATGTATTTTTTCTCATTCCCTTTTTAATCTTGTTTAGCCATGTTTTCTCCCTTTTCAACTATGCAGTCTCTGAGACCTTGGGACTAGCTCCCTACGGGCCAACCCCAGAATAGGTCAACCAAGTCAACATGTTCCTCGAGAATAGGTCGACCAATTTGGCCTTATCTAGGATAGGTCAACCAAGTTGACGTGTTTTGGAATAGGTCAGCCAGGCATGGTCGACCTATTCCCTAGGGGTTTTGAGTCTTGGGCTCGATGTTGTCTCGGGGATTTATTTTGCAAAATTTGGTGACCTTGTTGGCTTTCTTTTCTCTCCCTCCTTGAAACTAGTATAAATGAAAGCCTATACACCTCATTTTGGGACACACATACACTATAGAAATCTCACGTTCAAGCATTCAAGCAAGAAGATTTTCACCAAGTGTTCAAGGCATTCAAAGATTCAAGGATCCTTTGTGAGCATTTACTCTTCAAGGTCTAGCACTTTGTTGGCCATTAAGGGAGTAGATTTACATTGATGTATTCATCATCTTTTTCATTGGTGCACATTTACATCCATGGATCCATGATGTGGTTTTGGTAGATATATTGCATTTGTGGAGATTTCCCACACCCGTTATTGCAAATTCAACATCTACAACATACAAGCATCACAAAATCCTTATTGGCAAGGGTTTCTACAAGCAAGGTCAATACTTACATTTTTCTTGTTTCCTTTACACATTTAAATTTGAAAGGTTGATTCCTTAGTCTAGGGCTTGACCAAGACAAGCCCATATCCATCCCAACCCCAAAACATAGTTTTTTGTGTGCAGGAGAAGGATCTCAGAATTGCAAGTGCAGATCAAGATGTTGTAGATAGAGATCTACCAGAAAAATTTGGGTCAACTTCAGTAAAGTGCTCTAGGAACACGATGACTTGGTTGACCTATTTCAAAACAAGATGACATGGTCAACCTCTTCCTAGCATTTTGAGATTTTTAGCATTTTCTGGGTTTTCAGTCGTGATTGTAGATCCACAATCAAAAATTAAGCTACAAGTCTAGAATAATAGTTCTCAGAGCATAAAAACATGTTCCTCTTCATACTTCAAGGTGAGTACCTCATTATCTATTTCATATGTTAGTTTAGATATGTTTTCACATCTTAATCAGGCTTAGTTCTTACGTTTAGCACCTTGATCTCTATTGCTTATCTTGTTAAATCAATTAGTTCAATTTTACAAGTGCATTTATAAAACCTTAATCAAATATTACATTTCATGAAAGAGAAGTTGCTTGTGTACTTCCTTAATACAATTTGGGTTTAGCATTATCATCCCCTCATGTTCTTTTATTTTTTCTAATCTAGCTTAGGTTATATTAAGAGTTGCACATGGAAGCCCCTCTTTCTCTTTTATTTCTAATGTTAGTGTAGAAATGGTTAATTAATGAACACATCTCACATAGTTTACATTACTAAATTCATTAGCACCCATTTTCCTCTTAAAAATTTTGGTGAACCCAATTTGTGCCCCTTTCCTTTTGGAGTTAGGTTTTTTCTTTACATTAGTTGTTTACCTTATTTTGGTGAACCCAACACATTCCCTCTTTCCTTATTTTTGGAGTTAGATTTAGTTATATGTGTGTGGTTAGATCTTTCTTTGCTCTTTATTACATTGAAAATTGTGTGGTTAGATCTCATTAGAGTTTCCTTTTGTGATCTCCTCTTTTATGAGCTTTATTACACTAAGTTCAACCTCTATCATTCTAGTTAGGAGAATCCATAGACTCATGGGCTCTTTTGACCAAGATTCCTCTTTCCTTCCTAGGACCCATGATGATACTAATATTTTACCTCAATATGTCAATCCCATAATGGAGCATAATTCCTCTCATTCCTCATGTGATGAAGATGAAGCCTTAAGAATTAATCCTTCCCAAGTTGATAAGCTCTCTCATGAGTTTGATAAATCAGAAAATTGGCTTGTGCAAGAGAACCCAAACCCTGATAGTGTTGCCTCTATTGAGGCAATTGAGAATTTTACTACTCATGATGAATGTGTGTGTAAAAATGTTCTCTCAACTACAACATACTTCAATGATTCATTGTTTGGTTAATCTGAATAAACAAAAACAAATTAATCTAATCTAAGAAGAACCAAGGTGACTCAATACCTTCTAGTAGGCTTGAGTATAAGTTTTCTCTTAGGTCATTGCAAACTTAGTGACAACAACAAGACCTAAATGAAAGATTTAAATGCAAATTGTATGAGAATGAAAATTTATCCAATTAAACTAAGATTAATCCAACTATAAAAAATGAAGTGTTCCTATGTGATATTGATGCAACCATGATAAAAAAACTAAGCTATACTATGCTATCAACAATGATTAAAATCTAAGTTAATCCATATTAAACAAAGTTGATATGTTCCTATGATGGAATGTAATAAACAAACTTAAATCATGCAATTGAAATAACTCAATAAAAGATTGCAAAAAAACAACAACGACATTACTTTAGCAAAAATTAGGATCCTTTATGAAGAAATGAAGCCTGCTTATATAGAATTCATTCAAAAATGAATGGTCGAGATCAATCAAAGATAAATGGTGGAGATTTCTTCAAAGAATCATTCACTATGGAAACTTCCAAATTAATTGGTAAGTTCACTGAACTGTTTTGTGGGAATTTCCAAAATGACTAATGAGTCAACTAGATTGGTTTTCCAGTTAACTAGCTTGTTTCCAAAATGAGATTTGGTTAACTCGTTTGTTTCCAAAATCATATTCAATTAACTTAGAATGATGACATAAATGCAGTTTTAGGATTTATTAATAGATTTAATGCATTTACTTCAAAAAGTGATGAAATAATTAATTTAATTCCACTTTATGATTAATTGACAATTTGTTTTATTTATTTAATCAACATTTAGAATATTAAATAAATGATATATGGTTGATTTAATTTCAATAATATTTAAGGTTTAGGAATTAATTAATTAATTAAACATGATAAAGTGCAATAATCGAATAGAATTAGGTTGGATCAAATTCATGAATTAGATTACCTTAGGTTAGGACTTAGGGGATTCTATCGAAATTAGGGTTTTTGATGAATAATCAAGATTAGGGGCTTATGTTTTAGGTGACCATTTTTAGTTGATTACATTTTTCCCTCTTTGAATTGACATGTGATCAGCACATTAATTCAAAGAATAGTTAGCATTGCAATTGAGAATAGTTTGATGTGAAGCGATGAAACTACCCTCAAGTTGAATGATTCAGAGTTGTTGATTTCAAACTTGTTTGAATGAAGATCGATAGGAAGACCATAATGTTCATTTTGATGTGATGCGATGAAACTAAGCACTGGTCTAATTTCATGATGAGAACTAACCAATTTTATGTGAAGGGATGAAATTGATTAATGCCAGAAAGACTCTTAAACCATTGGGTTGGTTTGAATGAATAACCAGTTTGATGTGAAGTGATGAAACTGATTATCATTAAGAGATTGATAACACCATTGACTTAATTTGATGTGATGAAGCCAATTAGATTAACGAGGACAATATCAGCTTGATGTGAAGTGATGAAAGTGATATGCCTCTTAGTGGTTTGATGATGAAGAATGTCAACTTGATATGATGTGATGAAGCAAAGATGCCCCTTGTGATGAGATCTTGTTTGATTTGATAATATGATTGCTTGATTAAATATTCTCGATGTTTAATGATGTGATCACTAAAATGTTGATGTTAGGGTTATGCCTCCTCAAGAGTGAAATCAAAATATGGTGAGGTTCCCCAGTGATTGGAAGTAATTTTGATTGATAAAATGATGCCAGAAGAAATAGATCTAATTTGGAGAGGTCGTACTTCACATTTTGCACTGATATGCGGTCTGGTTGACCAAAATTTGAGTAAGAGTTGACCAAGATTCTAGCACGATAATTTTCTCGATGAGAAAGATAAATGCACTGATTTAAAGGGAAGAGGATTGATTGCATGAGCGATTAACTATAATTAGGGAAAAAAGTCAAACTATGATTTTGACTAATTAAATGATCTTAGATTTCAATTTCAATCCCAAAAATGGAATCAGGATGGTGAAATTAGGTAGGTGTGTAATTTTCATGTCTCCAGAGTATAGGGATCACTTTTCCAGGCATCCATTTCCATGTTTTGATGATCTAGTAACTTCTATCCCCCAGATCGATGATGAGGGTGATGCACCTCCACTGCCTCCACCACCACATGATTGGAGAGATATATGGTAGAGACTAGTAGGAGGAGAAGTAGGAGCTAGTTTTGGTAGGGCAGTACCTCAACAGAGTAGGAGAGATAGAGAAGGTTCATGAGTGATAGGGACCAAGTATAAATTTTGTGTATAGGTAGGACCACAGAAGAGAGATCCACATGGAGAAGGAGATTGATGGGTTCAGGAGAGGGATGAGGAAGATGTGGGGGATGAGGAGGTAGTTATAGGTGGTTAGGGGGATTCTTTGAGATAGAGGACTCTGCAGGACATGATTTGATCCCTGTGAGATCATGTTTGAGCACTATAGATGGAGCTCACTGTGGCATAGAATAGCCTATCAGAGCAAGACTGGTGGAAAGATGAGCTTATTGCTAAGAGGGATCAAAGGATATCAGTGCTCATAGTAGAACATGATCACCACTAGCAAGTGGTGACTCATCAGACTAGTCTGACTTCTTACTATGTAGCGGTGTATAGTGCAATTATTTTGGTTGTGTAGCAGGTCATTCCCTTCTCATAGTTTGTTGCCAGATCCAAGGGTGTGTAAGATGCCATGCATTGATGAGGTAGTACCTCCTCCAACACCACCTCCATAAGTTCCAGATACTGAGGACATGGCAGATAGCTAGCCTCCTAATTTTGATATTCCACTCTCTACCCCATAATTGGCTATTGTATACAATGACTTTCTCTGATGACTCTGATACATTTTGATGTAGCACATTGACATTATTGATGATATATAGAGATATATGATTCTATCTCATTGTACTTTTGTACCACTAGTTGTTATGAGATGTATTTATTTCCTTATGATGCTTTTATGGATGTATTTTCTATTGATGTATTTATGATGTTCATGTATGGATGCAAATGTTTAAGTAATGGATATCTTAGATGAATATGTAATTGATTTAATGTATTATGGAATGGATGTTATATATGCAATAGTTTCTTAAATGGATATCTAATGGACTTAAATGCATATGCAATAAAAGCAATTGTGATTTATGGTTATGCAACTGAATATATACTTATATTGATATGAAAATCGAGTTATGGAATGTGCTTGTATGTGAAATGATTTCTAGCATATCTTTTATAGGAAAATATCTTTTTGATACACAAGTACTCAATCATATCTCTGATGACATAGTTGACCGCTTGAGAAGAACATGATGAGCTCAGTAGAAGGCCTCACATTCCACGTAGGAGAAAATGATGGAAGAGTAATGCTATCCAAATGCAAAATGAAAAACTAACATGAATGCATCCTAGGACCAAGTCACCGAGTTTTTCTTTGAAAATTTTCATCATTGAGCATTTGTGGGACATCATAGCTGATACAATTCTCATTGGTGCCACTACCACCATGAGAATATGAATACCATGCCTATGGGTAAAAGCACAAAGTTGTGTCACGTTTTAGGCTAACTTATCAGCATAGCCGAATTTGAGTATTTCTAACTAAAAATTATTTTTTTTCAAACATATGGTCTAGCTAGATTCATTAGATAAGTGTTTCAACTTTTCCAATTGAAAATATCTATTAAATGCATATTTTATACCAATTTGGGTCCAATTACCAAAGAAATAAAATTATTTCAGAAAAGTGATGTTTCAATAACTCCAACTCTTTTTAATGATAATTTTTTAAAAAATATAAAAATACCCTTTTGTAGAGCTTAGAGTCAAAATTATTGTCATAGAAGTTTTATAGTATTTTGATTAGATATAACATATTATAATTTCAAAATACTGCAAGTAGGTATTTTAACATTCGAGAAGATGTTGCTTCAAATAAAGAAAAAAAATAGTAAATTATATCAAAAAAATTTAAAATTTATATTTAACACTATATGAGAGAGTCCTCTTCAAGAATATGTAATTTTTTTTTTGAATGGTGTAGATATGAAAGGGGAAATTTGACAGGAGATGAAAATTGCTGATTTCAGATAAGTTTGACTTTGAGTAGTTATATCGGAGAAAATATGTACATCAAAAACTAATCTTTAGTCTTTTTTGCACTAGCTATACTTGTCATATATAACATATTTTGAAATCATAGAAAAAAATTATTTTTATATACTTGTTTGGCGGGAACTAGACCCCAGATTTTCAGCATTTTTCAACAACTGAAAAATGGACTTAAAAAATTAAAAAAAATGTGTCAATTATTGTTCAATTTTTAAAAAAAATTTATAAGCATAAACTTTATCCAATTTTACTCATTTCATTAGTTTACATCATCTTCAAATTCTAAACACAAATGCCACATTTATATCATTAAAGTTGAATAATTTGTGTGTTGTTGACCTTTTCCTTTATAAAAGTGTGACACGGGTTTGTACTTTTACCCCTATATCGAAGAAATGTAGGCAACTGACACAAGCACTAGGGCATAAAAGCCAAGAGGACTTGAGCATCATTTCCAGTTGATGCTGCAAGTAACTATAAGCATCAACACACCGAAGGAACATTCCATCTAACCCCTTCTTGTACAATATATCATCAACTATTACATATTTAGATGACTTAAGCCATAAAGTCCTTTTCTCTTTACCTGTCAAATTCTCTCGACATTCTCCATAAGTCAATTGGTAAGAAATGTTAGAGAACCAAGGATCTTTTAATCCGACCAACAACGCAAAGGGATTCCTTTCTTCCGCCAACTCTTCATTTTCAACAATCATCTTACATAAACCTTGTCCCCTCACTAATTTAGTGGGCTTAATATCCAGATCAAATTCTTGCACCTTTGACACCCACGTTCCTTGGTTATTAATGGCCACCTCTTACCGTGTGAGTATACTTTTGACTGCTGTGTTGGGCACATAAATAGTGGAGTGAGAATGAAGTATGTAAAAATGGAACTGCTTTACCACTTTAACTATTGCAAAGGCCTACTTTTCTAATAAAGAATATTTTAACTCATGTTTCTTCAATGTAATACTCATGAAAGAAATTAGGGATTCCTCATCTTTATCATTTTTTTGCAATAAGACTCCCGACATGGTGTGCTCACTAGCATAACAGTAGATTATAAAATCCTTCCTGAAGTCAGGGTGCATCGCCTGAGTAATAGAATTTTTAACTTCTTCAAAAGACTTAACCACTTCATTCCATTTAAAAATCTCTTTCTTGCTTAATAGACTTTCCATAGGCCTGGTCATTTTTGAGAAATCAGAGACAAACCTTCTGAGAAAATTGATTTGTCCAAAGAAGGAATGAATTCCTTTACGGCTTGATGATAAACAAAGTTTTTGAATTTCCTAGACTCTCTCTGGATCAATTCTTATCCCATTCTTTGACACTAGATGACCAAGAAGCTTCCCTTCTGTAACACACAAAATAGATTTCTTTGGATTAAGTGATATGTCGTGATCTCTACATTTTTGCATGACCATCTTCAAATCATGCAAGTGCTTCTTCCTTATTTTTGAGAAAACTGTCATATCATATAAATATATAACAATTACTTTGTTGATTAGGTGTCTGAAAGAGGATTTCATAGCATGTTGGAAAGTTGCCCCTACATTTATTAATCCAAAAGGCATTATGTTGTATGCAAAGGTACCCCAAGGAGTGGTAAAAGTTGTTTTGTGTTGATCTTCTGGGGCTAAACTAATCTGATTATATCCTAAAAACCCATCAAGCAGGGACATCATTTCATAACCAACTACCATCTGAAGAATGTGGTCCATGTTAGGTAGGGAAAAATTGTCTTTAAGACTAACCTGATTTAGGTTTCTAAAATCCACACATATCCTTATCTCTCCACTCTAATTACACACTGGAACAATATTAGCTACCCAAGTTGAAATAATGAATGGGATAGATTATTATTTCTTTTCGCATCTTATCCACCTCTCGGAATATCACATCTACAACTTTTGGATTATAATTTCATAGTTTCTACCTGAAAAGACTGGCTCCAGGTGTCATTTGTATATGGTGCTTAAATTATCCTTGCTTGAAATCTTTAATATCTTCATATGACCAGGAAAAAACATCCTTAAATTCTTTAAGGAGCTTTGAAAACCTCTATTTCTCTTCTATACTACAACAAATACCTAAATTAACAAGCTTGGGATCATCATCATTGCCAATGTTGATCTTCTCATACTTTTCATAAGAGTTTTCATTAGGCGTAGGAACTTTATTGGTAGAACAATCTCTTCTATCGAAGAGTTTTTCCATATTCTTAACCCCTTTGGAATGCAGTTTCATTTTAGCTTGATAGTCTCAAGACTAGCCTCATCTCTAGGATCAAAATAGAATTCATGGCATTCTGCATCTGAACCTTCAAAATACACAAAGGAAAAAATTTCTTCTCCTTCCAAGAATTGAATTATGTGAGTGTCATTGTTGAACACTTTCCATGAGCTGGCGTTGTCTGGTACACTAGGTCTATGAATCAATTCTATTGAATACGTATCTGTCCCAAAATTAGCGTGAGGAATCATCAATGCTACTGAACCAACTAAGGCATCAGCTCTGGAATTAAACTGTCTTAGCATAGAATCAATTGAAAATGCATCAAAAAACTCCATCTCATCCCAAACTTTGTTTCAATAGTGTTTTAACCTTTCATTTTTAACAAAAAATAGAGACCTAACTTATTTCACAATTAATTCAGCATCACCTTTTGCTTTCAATGGCTAGATCCCCTTCTTTTTGGCCTCCTCCATGCCAAGAAGCAAGGCTTTGTATTTGGCTGTGTTATTAGTGTTTTCAAACTCTAGCTTAAAAGAAAAAGGATATATTTCTCTTGAGGGAGATATCAATACTACCCCAGCTCCTAATCTGGTAGAAGAACAACTGCTATCAAACGCTAGAGTCCACAAATCTTCTCCCTTTAATGTTTGTGAAATAGGTATATCAATTTCAGACATAATCAAATAATTACCAAAATCTAATTATTGATAAAGGATATGTGATTTGAGATCTTCAGAAGGGAACCCAATATAATTAGACTTAGTCTCTGGATGAAGGACTACCTTCTAATTACCTATGGGAATGGTAGCTTGGGACCAGTCCAACTTAATTTCACCACCTAAGTCTTTGTAGAAAGTTCTACTCAGAAGTGTCCCATAATTGGATGGGATATCAGCAACAATGATTGTTAATTTCATTCTCTTATTGGGATGAGCTACAAGAGCAATCCGAGCATCTTTGATTTTCCCTACCAAGGGAACTTGTTTATCATCCATTGCATAGAAATTTCCAAAGGTTTTTGTTAAAGGGAGATCTAAAGCCTTAGCTACGGAGGTGGGAATTATGTTATCTAAGGTACCCAAATCTATAATACAATTGTTCAATTTGTAGCCATGTATAAATAATGAAACCTAAAAAGGTTCTAATTTAGTATAGGAAGAAGCTACTTGGGAGGTTTCTACATGAGCAGTAGGTTCTTCATTTGTAGGCTGGCTATCTTTTGATTTGACAGGGGTCTCAGAAGAAGACACATTGTTTATTTGTTGAGGTCCATGATTTGAAGGAGGGCCTTTTACATAATCAATTAACTTGTCCAATTCTTTAGGATTAAGCCTTAAGTAATCAACGAGAGAAATTTGAATTTTTGAAGACTTGCAAAAATCAACTATATCAAGAAAAGGTTCAGGCTCTGACCTTTTTAATAACTTCACATCAGGCGTTGAGGGTCCTTGAAACTTGTGACTAGTACTAGTTTGACTCACTGATTCTTTTTCTTTCTTGTCAGTCATTGAAGGAGACTGAGTGGTGTAATACCCCAAAAATGGGCTATAAGTTCATTAATCTCCTACATCGACATATCAAATGAAATCGACATCAAAGTCCTAATCTAAGGCACATCTGCACATCATTGAATCCTAATTAATTATCATAAATTCTGCATCGGGGAATATTCCTAGTAATATTCTTAATCATCATAATTATCTTTAATTTAATGATTATTTGGCGATAAATCTCATTTATCCTAAGTTTGATTAATTGAATATTCTAAATATTTAATTAATTAGATTTAATTCTGCCACTTAATTATTTAATTCAATTCAATTATATTTATTCCTAAGTATTATTATTTAAATTTGACAATAAATCAAAATTCCTATAATTAATTGATTAAATTCTTATTTAATTAATTAAAGCAAGTTGTCATTTTTTAATAATATAATTTTTAATAAAAGTTTGATTAAATAATTGATTAACCCATAAATCAATTATTTATTTTCAAAAATTAGTTAAGTTGAGCATAAATCACTTTATTTATTTAATTAATTAATAATTATTATGCACATTCAAAAGAAACAGTTAAACTCCAAATTAGAAAATTAATGCAAAGTGTTGACTTTTTAGAACTCAACATCCTTTTGGAGTTCAAAAAGTTGATCTAAACTCTAATTTGAGTTAAAAAGCTATTTTTGCATGATTTGCATGTTTTTGTGAATTAAATTATCTTTATTATCAGATAACTCAAAAATCAAGCTGAGTTAATCTGAGTGATTTATGGCTTTCTTCCATGCACCTCCAAAGCCTTGGATTTCTATAAATCAAGGCCTCAGCTCATCTCAAAGGATCTCATATTTTTGCACAATCACGCTGGAGAATTGCAATTGGAAGGATCAAAGCTTATTGTGAATCAACATTGTTGTGAGATCACTTTTGTTTTCATATTATTGTTAGATCAATTCATAGCATATCAATTTTTACATATCATAGATTTCATATCATTTTATCATTCTTATTGCATAGAAAATCCAAAAAAAAAATAGATTAATTGCATTCAATTCATATCTAGATCAATTGCATTCAAATCCTTCAATTAGGTGTCATCTAGGTCACTGATCTCGATAACAATCTGAGAACATCAATCTCGCACCTACTAGAAGGCAGTAAATCGCTTGGTTAAATTAGATTTCAATTTTGCACGATTTTGATTTTTTGCTAACCTCTAATGTTTTACTAAAGTGTTGTGTCTACAGATCAGGTACAATTTTCACACACACATTTTTGGCGCCCACCGTGGGGCCCTGAAATAGGTTTCCAATTCAATTCTATCAATTTCTATCTTTTTCTCCTCGATTTCTGTGCAAAAATATAATTTTTATTTTTTTGTCCGTATAATCTTCGTACGAGTTTCTAAAAAAAGTCATATGAGTTTGAGCCTTCTGTCATACGACAGTTCACCGAGTATCATTCCATTAAGCACCCACTGTCATTTGGAAGTTGGATTATCGTTTCATTAGACACCCAGTGTCGTACGAGTTTCCAGACAATCATCTGGGAGCATACCCACTGTCGTACAAGTTTCTTACTATCGTCTGGTAATAGACCCACTATCGTATGATTTTAGGCATCAGATTTCAATTGTTGTTTCATTTTTGCAGGCAGTTTGTTAGATTTGATTTTTGGATTTTGACTAACAGCTAATCTTAATAGTTGGAATTCTCTATTTTTTATTGA
Source organism: Chamaecyparis obtusa (assembly GCA_027943335.1). Lineage (NCBI taxonomy): Eukaryota > Viridiplantae > Streptophyta > Pinopsida > Cupressales > Cupressaceae > Chamaecyparis > Chamaecyparis obtusa. Next base: position 63,314 of record BSBK01004889.1, on the reverse strand, counting down.
CTCTTGCTGGTTTTGATTGAAAAAGTGTAAAGTTTGCTAAAATCAAGTAAAAATCTACTAAGCGCGTTGTGAGGATCTCAGGTATTCCACTTGTGTTGATAATATTTTGATTTGGGCTTAAAATAAATCTCTCGTGTGTCTAGCTTGGGTGATTCTTTTCATGCTTTTGTTTTACACACTTGCATAATTGATACTAGGTTGTGACCCCTTAAGGATTCATTAAGTAGTCTCAGATACTTGTGATTGATCTTGATTGCTATCTTGGGTTATTGGACTCGCTAATTCGCCGGCCCCTCATTCTGCCCCGTGGCTGCAATCTCAGCACCATAAAGGGGAGGGGTCTACAGGAGAGAAGCATTAATTGTTCCACTAGGAAACCCTTTTGTGCTCTTAGGAACTCACTTGTTTTCTAAGTTGGGGACTCATTTTCAGCTTGTGTGAGGTGTTAAGTGTTCCACCTTGTGGACTCATCTACAATTCACTTTAAGCGTTAAGTGTTCCTCTTTCTGCTTTTTGGGTACTTTTGGTAGATTTGCCTTTGGAAACATACATCTGTACTCACATAGTAATTAGGCCCTATGAACACTATTCATGATTCTTGAGAGATTGGATTCCCAATGAAATCCTTCTTGATGATAGAATCCTTGTAGGTAGGGAGGATACTTAGTGTGTTTCACATTCAACTCGGTTAGTGCATCTTCTCTTATTGATCGATACATTCTCTCCCAGGAGAGGTTGATAGATCACGTGGGGTTGACATCATGAGCTTTGGTGAATCAAAATTGGTTAGTGTGCCTTCTCTTATTGATTGATACATTCTCTCCCCAGAGAGGTTGATAGATCACATGGAGTTGACATCATAGACCTTGGTGAAGAAAAACTTTTTCTTAGCATGTCAGATTAATCTGCTTGCTTTGTTTGGGTTAAAAGTGAAAAGGTGTCAAAAACCTTGGATCTAGAGCCAAGTCCCCTTGTGGTATACTATTGTGAGTCACCTTGAGAGAGGGTTAACCATAGCAGACACTCCCTTCATAGGGCAAACTGTGTTGATGGAACCTCAAGTGGTAATAGCCATTTTCACCATGGTAGTGACAGCCACTATATAAATGTCCTTGTGGAAGAAATCTCCACAGGTATGGTTCATTGTTGGGTTGTCAGATCTCCCTAGCAGCTCCTGAAGATTAAGTTCTCAGACTATGTCAAAACCCTGGTGCACCAGGATTGGAGTTCACCCCTTTGGATCATAAAAGTTACAGAGTCAAACCATTACTAAAAACCCTAGCGAGGCAAAAGTTTCATTTTCTAGGGTATATGTGCATCATTGCAAAACATTTTGGAATGTACACAATTAACACTTCTGAGGATTAGAATGAATAAGTCACTTGATTGTTCATGCGCAAGGTTGCTTTTGCCCTTGTTCATTATTTTTAGACATGCTTGAAATCACTTGCTTGCTATTTTGTGTGCTTGTTTATCTATTTGGTTACTGAAAACAAAAAAATCTGTTACAATCCTCAAATCTGGACATTGAAATTTGCAAACAATCTGAATCTGCAAACTCAAATTTTTGCAAAAATTGACGTAAAATCCTTTCTGGAATCAAAAATCATTTCAGGAAGTCAAAAGTCATATGAGTTTTTCCAAGTGGTGTTTCATTACAACACATCTGTCGTATGATTGAGTACCCAGTGTCGTATGAGTTTCCATGCCAGCAAATTCTCAAAGTCAAAATTTTGCAACCGTCATATGAGATTTTCAACAGTCATTTCATTGCTACCAAAATGTTGTATGAGTTTTGCAACTATCATTTCATAGCATACCCACTGTTGTACGAGTCTACAGAGTGTTGTTTGGGAAATTTTTGAAAGTTGTCAAAAAATTGTCAGAATTGCCAGATATTTAGCTTTTTCAGCCTAATTTCAAAATCTGTCGAATGAATCACTGTGTCAAGAATAGAGAAGTAGCTATTAAGAATCCAATCATTTTCCTAAAGTGGCCTTTTGAATCCAATTCAGCCTTCTATTTAATCGATTTGAGTCCTTATCATCCTGTGTCAAAACCTTGTCATAACTATCAATCTTCAATCAATCATCAAAATGACTAAGTGTTGTGATATCTTGTCCGCTATCTTTTTGGAACCTACCCATACATCCAAGGCACAGTATCCTTCATCCATGTCTAATCAAATCTTCAAATCAATCAAACCTTGACAAGGTTACATCATTTGATCATCTTGATTCAATTCATTCTTCGGTTATCTGGATCTTATTCTTTTGTTTCACTTGAGGTGAATGGTGGAGACTAGAGCTTCCTCTCACAAGAAATCTATCACCACTCTCCAAACTCTGACTCTTGAGCAACTCATCAATTCTGGTCTTTACGAGGATGATGATCTTGGCAACTATCGATTGAAATCTGGTTACATACCTCCTCCATCAACTCATGGAGGTACTCAACATACCCCTCATCAATCTAATCCAGGGAGTCCACACTCTCCTACCATGTCTCAAGCTAGGACAAACTTTGGCTCTCAGAGAGCTCAATCTCGACATGGTGCAGATCAGGAACCCACACCTGAAGAAATTGCTCACTATCAAAATGACGATGAATTTAACAAGATGATGAGGCATTTCTTGAAAGAAAATAGAGAAGCATACTTTTTACAACTAGCTCATCAAGGAGCTAAACTTCCTCCCAACTTTAATGTTGAAGATATCATTACGCATGAGGAAGAAACTCCACTCATAGCTATGATGAAATAGATACATTCTTTACAAGTCAAATTTAATAGCCTTGAGAAAGAAAAGGAACCCAAAGAGTTCTCCATGGAAGCTCTATGCCCTTTTCCTTTTGACAAAAAATTGTATATGCCACCATTTCAAAAAAGAGTGGAGATGAAAAAGTATGACAAGTATGATGGACACTCTGATCCTCAAGATCATGTCAGAGAATTCTGTATGCAATCAATGGAGTTCATGCATGAACTAACCTATCTGATGCATCTCTTCCCTCGATCTCTAGGGGGAGCAGCCATCCACTGGTTCTCTAGACTACCTTCTACTATCAAAAATTTTGAGGAGTTGATCAAATTGTTCTACTAGCAATACTCCTACAATATTCAACATCCAGTCACCATGATTGATATCTATAATCTCAAGCAATATCCAGGGGAACCATTCCTAACATTTCTCAAGAGATGGAGGAAGAAGTTCTCTCTATATGCCAGACCTATTCCAGAAATAGAAAAATTGGAAATCTTCATCAACAACCTTGTTCCAAAAATAAATTATCCTCTACAAATGCAAGATCATACATCTTTTGATAAAATGGTGGATAATGCTATCAAAATTGAAAAAGTGCTTGTGAAAAAAGGAGAAATCACACTTCAAAAAGACAAGTACGAATCAGGATCCAGTTCTAAAGACAAGAACAAAAATTGGAACAAGAACAAAGGCATTGTCATAGATGGCATTGTTGACACTATCTGTGCCCCATCAAAGGCACCTACCTATAATCTCACTCTTGGCACTCAAGCCATTAAAGCTTTAGAGCAAAAGTCTTCTCAACCATCTCAAAGGAAGCCAGAATACAAAAGATGGGATAAACATCAAAAATTTACTCCTCTAGGAGAGTCTTTAGAATCAGCTATGAAAAATCTATTGGCTGATAACATCATCTCTTTACCACCAATCCGACCAAATGATCAAGACCCCAAACCAAAATGGTGGAGAGAAAATGAATTCTGTGATTTCCATCAGAGTAAAGGTCACAAAACTAGTAGTTGCTACCACTTGAAGCATACCATTCAAGATCTGATCGATAGTGGAGACATCACAATTGACAATCCCAAGAGCAATAATGATCATACAACATTCACAGAACCATTTCTGAAACATGGTCAAGAAGTTTCAACTTCTCAGCCTAATATGGGGGCAAAAGTCAACTATGCCTACCCTAGAAATAATGCTGTCATCAATATGGTTGAACCATGTCTCCCTAAAAGTTGCAATGTCATCACAATTGTATGAAGAGATAGAGATCATTCCTTAGCTAATGCAGTTACTTGATCACAAGCTCCAATGCATCTGAAAGGAAAAATCCCAGATTCATCAAATGTCCCTAAGGTGCCCTTCAATCTTTCATCTACTTCTAAACAGAAGGCTGCTTCCAAATCTTCCAATCCAAAGGATACAAGGCCTACATCTTATAGCATTGTTCAACAACTCCAGCACACTAATGTGAAAATCTCCATGTTTGAGTTGCTTCAAATATCTCCAGCTCATAGAGCCATTCTTGATAAAGCTTTGCTCGGTTCCAATGTTCCTGATGACCTTGATTTAGATAGGTTCTAGACTATGGTTGGACATCTTACATCTCCATAATATATCTCCTTTTTAGAGGAAGATGACAACTCCTTGAGTCACCCACATAATCAGCCTTTGCATATAGAAGTCTTGATCCAAAACCGTAGAGTCAAACGTGTGTTGATAGATGGGGGTGATGGCCTAAACATTTGTTCTTACAGCTTGATCACACAATTGGGATTTTTAGAATTGGCTATTGATCCTCAAAAGAAGATCACCATAAAATCCTATGATGAACAAGAAAGATCTTCTAAAGGCACCATTGTCTTACCTATTAGAGCAGGTCCAGTTATCAAAGATACCATCTGTCAAGTGCTTGATCTACCTTTGGCTTACAACATTCTTCTAGGGAGGCCATGGATACATGAAATGCAAGCTATTCCTTCTACATACCATCAATGTTTGAAGTTTCCTTATGAAGGAGTAGATGATACTATCCCCGCGGATCTAAATACAACTTGCAACACCTTGAAGGAAAGTGCAGATAAGCTTGTGCCTAATAACAGAGAATCTTCCATTGAACCAACTAAAGAAGCATCCACATCTAAAATGGAAGATCTTGCAAAAGAGGTTAATATCAAAGAAAATGGTATGGGAGAATATAATATCAAGCCAATCTTATCTTTGACATCTCTCCCTATCTCACCTAAGTCTTATGGGTAATCTTTGAAACAATTCAAACCAGACTCTAAAGAACCTCTTGAAGCATATAAAAATAATTTTGTAGCAGAACAAATATCCAAGCAAGAGTTTGAAGAGGATGAAGCTATGCTATCATGGCTATACAAAGACTAACCTGAATCTCAAGTTGTTCAAACTAGTGACTCTACAGTATCCAAACTCCCTTCTAAGTTGTATGGTCCAGGAGATAAATTAATAGCTAAGATGGGATATTCAGGTAAAGGACCTCTAGGAATCAGAGGAAAAGGTCTTGAGGCACCTCTCCCACATACTGGTAGAGAAAATAAAAACAAAGTTGGCTTAGGATTTAAGAAGAAACCCTATCACCTCAAAGGTAATTGTTCCCATGTCATAGAGCAGATCGCACCAAGGGAACCTCTTCTTAAGAAAGAAGAAATAGAACCATCAGATAGTGATTCAGATAGTTCAGAACTCATCCCTTATGAAAAATTGCCTAAAGAGATCAAAGACCTTCTTGATGATAAAGATGATCCTATCAAGAGAATTAATGTAGTAGAAACACAAGAACCATATAATCTTGAAAACAATCAAGAAGAGGGAAGTGGTAGTGATTTTGAGATAGATTCTCATGAGTATGAATACAAATCAGAATCTGAGGGTAACCCTTCTTGGGGTATTCACCCTGACTTTACTCATGTTCTATGATTTCCTAGAGATCCTGAATCAGAAGATGAATCTAATGACTATGAATGGGGATTCATCCCAGAACTAGATGATCTTATCACAAAGAAACATGTTGATATTATTCACCAATATTTACCTCAAACCAACGTAAGTCTAGAGTGAAATGATGAACCTATCAAGTCTGATCCACCTATGGCTGAATTGGACTCCCACGATGACATTGAGCCTATTCATGAATTGGATGTCTTAAGTTGTAGTATCACCTTTGAACTTGAGTGTCAGGTTAGGCCCCTTTGATGACAGATCCATATCCGTAAACACTATCTCCTAATCTTTCCCTACTTTGACTATCAAATATCCAGAACTTATTGATCAAACCTCCATGAGTCCGAGCCACGGTATTTATACCTTCCCAAATCACTATGCCCTTGCTTGCTACCTCAATGTAGTTGAGCCTATGAGTACTTCCATAAGTGAACCGAGTGTTAGCATGACCGAGTCGGACATCAAATATCTTAGTCAGAAAAATAAGAAACAAAAGAAAAAGAAAAAGAGCTCTAAGGGTGAAAACCACTTTGTGGAAGTCTCAAAACCTACAAAAGTAAAAATAAAAGACATATCCGAAGGTGAAAACCTCTCTGAGGTGCCTACGAATGAGATATTTGATGTCCTTTCGAGTCATTTATAGGATAGATCTCTAGTTCTAATTGAGCCCACCCAATCCATCAATTTGGGTACAACAGAGGAACCATAATTGGTACATGTAGCACAATCATTATCAGAAGAAGAGAAGCAAAACTTTACAACATTCCTAATAGAGAAGAAGATCAACTTTGCATGGAAATATTTGGATATGCTAGGATTGGACCCTAATCTCATAATGCATCATTTATCTATTGCTCCAAATGTCAAACCTGTCAAGCAAAAGTTGAGAAAGATGCATCCTCATGTTGCACTCTTGGTAAAGGCTGAATTAGAGAAGCTTCTGAAAGTTGGATTCATTTGAGTTATTGACTATGTAGAGTGGATCTCTAATATTGTACCTGTTTCTAAACTAGATGGTTCAATCAGAGTGTGCACAGACTTTAGAGATGTGAATAGAGCGTGTCCTAAGGATGATTTTCCACTACCAAACATTGATATGATAGTGGATATGACTGCGAGTTTCGAGATGTATTCCTTGATGGATGGTTTCTCTGGATATAACCAAATAAAAATTGCTCCAGAGGATCAAGAGAAAACTGCTTTCACATGTACATGGGGAACCTTCTGTTGGAATGTCATGCCATTTGGGCTTTAAAATGCTAGTGCTACATATCAAAGAGCAATGACATCTATTTTCCACGACATGATGCATCAAACTATGGAAGATTATGTTGATGATACTTTAGCAAAATCTATGATCAGAACTGAACATCTAAAGGACTTGAGCATGATCCTAGACAAAATGGAAAAGTTTAGTCTCCGACTAGATCCTAAGAAGTGTGCTTTTGGTGTCACTTCTAGAAAGCTCTTAGGATACATAGTTTCAAAGAAGGGCATTGAAGTTGATCTGGCTAAAGTCAAGGCTATAATAGAGATGCAAACTCCCAAGAATATCAGTCAAATGAGGACATTGCAAGGATTAAGATTTCAATCTATCAGAAGATTCATATCATAGCTAGCCGACATATCATAGCCTTTTACAAAAACATTACACCTTTGCATGGAATGAAGAATGTGAGAACAAATTTAACCATATCAAGAAGTATCTATCAAATCAACCTATCTTGATGCCTCCTATTCATGGGAATCCATTGATCTTATATGTCTCCGCAATAGCCACATCACTGGGGGCATTGCTAGCACAACATGATGAAGAGAAAAAGGAAAGAGCCATTTATTATATAAGCAGAACATTGGTGGCATATGAAAAGAACTATTCTATGATTGAGAAAGTTTGTCTCGTTGTGATCTTTGCATCACATAAACTAAGACACTATATGTTATCTCATACCATGCATCTAGTAGCAAAAATTGATCCACTAAAATACCTACTAAGCAAGGCTGCCCTCACAGGTAGACTAGCTAAATGGGTCATGCTTCTAAGAGAATTTGACATTGAATATGTTGAAAGAAAAGCTATAAAAGGTCAAGTTATTGCTGATCAAATAGTAGATGCACCCATGTTTGATGACACACCAATGCAAATGGAATTTCCAAACTCCTCTATTATGCACCTATCTTCTAGAGAATGACAATTGTTCTTTGATGGCTCCTATACACAGAATGGATCTGGAGTAGGCATATTGTTCATAACTCCTCAAGGATACTCCATCCCAAAAGAATTCAGACTAAAGTTCCCCTGCACAAACAATATTGCAGAATATGAAGCCCTTTTGAATGGTATGAAAATAGTAATTGAATGGAGAGTAATAGAGCTACACATTCATGGAGACTCTCAACTTGTTATTCATCAAGTCAATGATGTGTACCAAACTAAAGATGGAAAGCTCATTCCTTACAAGAGAATGGTAGATGATCTTAAGAAATATTTCATATCTATCACATTTGAGCAAATTCCTAGAACAAAGAACAAGGCTGCCGATGCAATGGCAACACTATCTACTTTATTACAGCAGCCTGAACATGAGCTACGCTACGAGTTTCTGGTGGAAGCACTATCTTATCCTGCATATGACTCCCCTGAAACCCACATGATCTGCACTATTGTAGGTCATGATTCATCTAGATATAAAAACCTATTTTCCTATCTCCAAGACCAAATCATCCCCGAGACCTTCAACCTTCATGAAAAGAGATACCTTATCTGTAATGCCTCCTGATATGTCATCACTGGTAATGACCTATACAAATGAGGTCTAGATGGTACGCTACTTAGATGTTTAGAATGTGAAGAGTCTCAATGTGCATTAGAGGAAGTCCATGATGGTATTTGTGGGTCACACTCGAATGGTTTAACACTAGCTCAAAAAATTATTAGGGTTGGGTACTATTGGCCTGAAATGGAGAAAGAGGCTATCAAATTTGCTAAGAATTGTCAAAAGTGCCAAGTGCATGGCAACTTAATTCATGCTCCAGGGAGGGATCTAATCCCCTTTACAACACAATGGCCTTTTCACCAATGGGCATTTGATCTTATAGGAGCTATACATCCTCATTATTCTAATGGACATACCCATATAATCACAGCTATAGATTATTTTACAAAATGGGTAGAAGCAGTCCCTTTGACACAAGCAACAGGAAAGAAGATATTGATGTTCATCTTAAACTATATCATATGCAGATATGGGATCCCTCATTCCATAATCATAGATAATGGTGGGCAATTTAGGAATAAAGACCTAGATGATCTATGTGCCAAATTCAAGATCACCCAACATTGGTCTTCTATCTACTATCCACAAGGGAATGGCCAAGCAAAGGCTTCCAACAAAAATCTATTAAAGATCTTGCACCAAAAAGTTAATAAAATAGGAAGAGACTAGCATCTCATGATCAATCCAGCTCTCTGGGCCTACAGAACAAGTATCAGAACACCTATTAGGGCTACACCTTTCACTTTAGTTTATGGGTCTGAAGTGGTACTACCTATTGAGGTTGAAATCCCATCACTCAGAATTAGAATGCATGGTCTAGTAACTGATGATGATTACAGAGTGTCTAGGTTACAAAAACTAGAACTACTAGATGAGCACAGACAAGCAACATATGATCATCTCAGAGTATATCAGAAGAGAATGTCTAGAGGCTACAACAAGAAAGTCAGACATAGAGAATTTCAGGTTGGCAATCTAGTTTTGAGAGAGAATCCTAAAAATTAATCACATCGAGAACACAAGGGGAAGTTTGACCCCAATTGGCTGGGTCCCTTTGTAATCATTGCTACTTTTGGCTCTGGTGCCTATCAACTCTCAACGACTGAAGGAGAATAGCTCTGAGAACCAATCAACATTCTCCATTTGAAGAAATTCTACGCCTAAGGCATTCAGTCTCTGGTAAAATGTCCTGAAAAAAAATCTTTAAAAAATTGAAAAATATAAAAAAAATTTAAAAATTGAAAAAATGAAAAAAAAAAAGAAAAAAAGTGCCTTGGTGAAAACCTGGAAACAGGCGCCTTGGTAGCAAAAATAGAATCTCTGCCAAGATGGTGAAAACCTAGCAAAATGGTGCCACTTGTTTCAAAATGCTCCATCTATCAACGCAATCTTGGTCTTTCCCAACTTTCAATTTTTCTTTAGTTTGTACATATCTCCCGGTTTGTTTCTGCATTTCCAGTTTTCAATAAGTTGGTTTGTACACCACTTAGCTCAAGCGTCTATATCCTATCAATGCTTAACACTTGGGGGCAATCAATATCATATCCTATGGTCTCTAGTGTATCTTAGATGTATCATATCCACTCAGAGTCGTTTGAAGCTTCATTTGAGTTAGTCAAGTCTGTCTCGTCTCCAGAAAGGATTTTGCATCTACAACAACAATCAAACATCAAAATGAAAACAATCTATGTTTTTTTACATACTTTTATCTCCTTGTATGCTTACTGATTCGCATTGAGATTTTTGCGTATTATGTCCCTTTGAGCTCTTCGATGATGTCCTTTATAGGATTTAGAGAGTGATGACTGGGGGCATAATCTTTTCTTTGTTTTCTACTTGTATGTGAAAATCTAATCAACTTTGGAAATTCTAAATTGACATGGTGTCCGACTATAAGAGCCTCTATCTTGAATTGGATGGCCATGCGTACCTCGACCATTGATACCAAGAAAATTCAAAGAAGTTTGATCTAACTATTGTCTTTTTGAGTGAGTTCTTTCTCCTACTGTGAAACACGATCTTACCTAAGGATGTGAACGCTAAAGGGTCACTACGGGTAATTCACATTGGATTTAGAATGATCTCTTGACCGTTTGATGTGTATGTTAAATGCAAATTGATATATCAAAATGGATGTGATATTCAGGTCATCCTAGCACTTGTGCCTTGATGCTTATATCTAATCTGACATTCCGAAAACAAAACCAATATTCATATGTCCATGGTTGTTTTGGACCAGTGGGTGTTGTATTGGTTCTTGAGCGTTACAAATCGATATTCATATGTCCATGGTTTCATAGCTAGTGGGCATTGTATTGATTTATCCAGTTACCTAAAAGTTCAATGATGATAACAAATCAACACATGATCAGTGACTAGGTCCTAGGTCTTAGGTTGCATTTCATTTTGCATGTCTCTTTGCATTTTGCATGTTGCATGATCTCACAATGGCTAAACGAACTTCAATGCTTAAACAATTCTCCACTCGCATCTTCAAATCTAACAAGAGCTGAATCTCACATGAAGGTTCTGTTAGGAATGAATGCAAAGTATTTTGGTAGTCATTCTGTAGCAGTTGTTGTTGCATTCATGACTTGGATTGTCATTGATGTCAACACAGTGATATTTTGGATATTAGCAGGAAAGTAGGTATAGTTTTGTTTTGTGAACATGTTTTATTACAGATTGGATTTTACACAGTTGATGGTATGTTCTTTGGTGTGTTATTAACCTATGGTTAATAGCGCAAAAAGAAATTCATTCATTTATGAGAGTTATGAGCATTTTGGTAAAAGTAGTGTTTAGATAGTGTTTCTATGAAGTGATTTTCGAAAACCAAAGGATATCTCTTAGCTGGGATGGAATCTAATTTTGCGTAGTTAAAGGAATGTTGGAGACTCATTAATGATGATGTGGTTCATAGTGAAAACTTTGAAGATATGTTTGGAGAAAGTTACAGTATCTGGAAGCTGACAGTTTTATGTGAAGTTTTGTGTGTAGCGTGTAGAATTTATTATTTTGTAATTGAGGACTGAATCATTTGTAATTATTTGAGTTTGTTATATAAGAAGGAATTTTTTCCTTGTTACTATATGTACTATGAAGATTGAGATGTGAATATATGCATGAAGTGAAGAAAAGAGCTAATTCAATGATGAAGGAAGACTTGTGAGTACAGAGATCTGGAATTGTGATCTTGTGTAGCAGAGACTGTGGTTTTGGCATAGTGTGAAGGAGGTAATATATTTCATATTATTCTATTGAATAATTCTAAGATCTTTTGGACAGTGGGTTCAGAGATCTTGCCTTGAAGCTGTTTGGGCAGTGGGTCCTTTTGTCTTCCACAAACTCTTAACCAGGTTAGAATCTTTTAATAGGGATTAAAAATCTCCTAACAAAGATTTATATGTACTGAATGTATTTCATAAGACTCCTAACAAGGTCCATCCTCTAACAAGGAACTTTCATATTAGTGCATCATTTTGTGGGCATCATTCCGACTGGGGTTTACTCTTTTCAAGAGGTTCCCTAGTCAACATATCTTGTGTTATTGTGCAATTGTGTATGGTTATCTTTCTATGGTTGATTAGTACATTGATTATATTGTTTAAAGTAGTTGAATGGTTAAATTATTTGATAATTGATTCACCCCCCCCCCCCCCTCTTAGTTATCTTGGGGATCTTTACTTTCTAACAATTGGTATCAGAGCAACAGGTCCTTGAAAGAAAAGTTTAACAACTTAAGGAGATCCATGGTGAATTTCAGAAAAGAAAGCCCTAAGTTTGATGGAGTAAATTTTGACAGCTAGAAAGAAAAGATGAAGACTCATCTATTGTGTTTAGGACCAAGTTATTGGTTGATTACAAAGAATGAGAAGACTATCATTAAGGAAGACAATCTAGAGGTAGGAACTAAAGATGAACTAGATCTATTCATGTGTAACATATTTGCAAGAGAAGCACTTTTGTCAGCACTACCAGAGAATGAATATAGTCAGGTAAGATTTTTGAAAACATCTCATGCAATTTGGAAATCTTTACATTCTACTTTTGAAGGTGATGAACATGCAAAGAAGGCTAGATTACATAATTGGATTTGTGCATTTGAAGATATCAGAATGATGGAAGATGAATCTATTAGAAGCTATATTGGTAGGATGTCTGAGATTGTAATAGGAATAAAGTCTTGTGGAGGTGATAAGATAGAGAATGAAGTGATATGGAAAATTCTGAGAACTTTGACACCAGTATTCAAGCAGACAACACAGATGATTGAATAAGTGATACCTTGTACATCAAACTTTTCAAGAGAGACTCTTCTTGGAAGATTAGAAACAGCAGAGATGAACTTGAGATTATCAGGAGAGCTACCTGGAATGGAAACAACATTCAGTGCTCTTAACATTAGACCTACAAGAAGTACTAGTGTGAATGGAGATTATGCCAGTAGTAGCAGATCTGAGGAATATAAGAAGATTGAAGAAGGTATTGCATTACTTGTAAAAAGAGAACCAGATGGTAAGAAAATCTTTAAATGTTGGACTTGTCAAGAATATGGTCATTTTGCATCTAAATGTCCTAAAAGAGTTAAGAAGTATAGAAGCAACTTTAAACCTAGGAGATCTAAAGAATGTTATTATGCAAATGATGAAGATCTTGAAGTAGGAATTGAAAGACATTTAAGTGACAGTGATAATGATAACTTTGAGGAAATAGGATTTGTAGAAATTAAAGAAGAAAGTTCTAAATCTGATAAAAGGGAAGAAAAAGCATTAGTTTCACAAGTTGAAAAGAAATATGATTGGATTATAGATAGTGGTTGTTCACATCATATGACTGGAGATAAAAGAAAGTTTGTTAAGTTAGATAATTATGATGGAGGAATTGTTAGGGTTGGTAACAATGCACCTTGTTTGATTAAGGGTATAGAATCTATTACTCTTGATGGAAAGATTAACACTGATGATGTTTACTTTGTTGATGGATTGAGACATAATCTACTAAGCATTGGACAATTGGCTGATAAGGGTTATCAAGTTTGGTTTACTGAGAAAACTTGTGTGATAAAAGATAAAGATGGAAATCTGATTGGAAAAGGATCCAGAACCAAAGGTAATGTATTTCAGTTGAATCCTACTGAGATGACATGTTTGATAACTAGGATTGATGATAGTTGGTTATGGCATAAAAGGTTTTGTCATATAAACTTTGATAATATTGTCAAGGTGAGCACTACACTTGCGGTAAGAGATTTACCTAGAATTATGAAACCTACTAACATGATTTGCAAAGAATGTATGATGGCAAAGTAGAAAAGGAGTTCATTTCCCAACAAGAAGTTCACATCGACAGAGAAGCTGGAGATTATTCATACAAACTTGAGTGGTCCTACTAGGACTAGAGGATTCTATGGAGAAAGGTATTTTATGATTCTTGTTGATGATTTTACAAGGATGATGTGGATTGCATTTTTGAAAGAAAAATCTGAAGCATTTGATAAATTTAAGATCATGAAAAGAAAAATTGAGAATGAATCTGGAATGAAGATTAAGTGTCTAAGATCTGATAGAGGTGGTGAATTTATATCTAGAGAGTTTAACACCTTTTGTGAAATGAATGGTATTAAGAGACAACTTTCAGCCCCTAGAACACCAGAACAAAATGGTATTGTAGAAAGAAGGAACAGGTCAATAACTGAAGCAGCAAGAGCTATGTTATTTGAAAATGATTTGGCTAAGACTTTTTGGAGAGAAGCAGTGAACACTAGTATACAGTATGAACAGAGTACAAATTAGAGCAGATACAAACAAGACACCTTATGAATTATGGTTTGGACATACACCCTCAGTTAAGTATTTTAGAATTTTTGGAAGTAAATGTTATATAAAGAGAGATGATGATATAGGAAAGTTTGATCCTAGAAGTGATGAAGGAATATTTCTTGGATATTCTTTAAAAAGAAAAGCATATAGATGTTATAACAAAAGAACTAAGACTATTGTTGAAAGTGCAAATGTAAAAGTTGATGAGAAGTTTAAAATTCAGGAAAGAATGCTTGATTATGAATCTGATGGAGAAGCACAACCTCAGCCTAACATTGAAAACGCAGAATTATTTTTTGAAACTAATAGTGATTTGCTGAATGAAAGTCATACTGAAGAAAATAGAGAAGAAAACAAAGAAGAAAGTAGAGAAGAATCTACAGTTGGAACTAGATCAGTAACTATGACACCTAACAGGTATACTTCAAGACATCACCCTGTTGAGCAAGTTATTAGAAGTTTAGATAGAGGAGTGTTGACTCGAAATAAGGTACATTTATGTTTGATTTCTCAAATTGAACCTAAGACTACTAATGAAGCTTGTGAAGAAGAACACTGGATTAATGCTATGAAAGAAGAACTGGAGTAGATTGAAAAAAACAAGACATGGGAATTGGTCCCTAGACCTAAAGATAAGAATGTGATTGGAACAAAGTGGGTATTCAGAAACAAGATGAATGAACAAGGATAAGTGATAAGAAACAAAGCAAGATTGGTATGTAAAGGATATTCACAACAAGAAGGAATTGACTATGAAGAAACTTTTGCACCTGTGGCCAAACTTGAAGCAGTGAGAATGTTTCTAGCATATGCAGCTTACAAGAAATTTAAAGTGTATCAGATGGATGTGAAATCAGCATTTTTGAATGGTGAATTGGAAGAAGAAGTCTACATTGAGTAGCCTGAAGGTTTTCCTTTGACACAAGAAGGAGATATGGTATGTAAGTTAAAGAAAGCTTTATATGGATTAAAACAAGCACCTAGAACCTGGTATGCAAGATTGGATAAGTATTTATTGAAATTGAGATTTATAAAAGGAACAACAGATAGTAACTTATAAACAAAAGAAATTGAGAATGGTTTGTTGGTTATAGTTATATTTGATTATGATATTATCTTTGGAGGAGAAGATGAAGCTAGTGACAAATTTGTAGATGAAATGAAGACTGAATTTGAGATGAGCATGATTGGAGAAATGAAATATTTTTTGGGATTATAGATAACACAAAGCAAGGAAGGTATATTTGTAAGACAGACTAAGTATTTGAATGACTTATTGAAAAGATTTGGAATGGAAGATTCTAAACCTGTTGGAACACCTATGGTAACTGGACATAAGTTATCTAGCAAAGATGAGACACCAACAGTTGAGCAAAAAAAATACAAATCTATGATTGGAGGATTGTGGTACTTGACACATATAAGACCTGATATAGCACAGTTAGTTGGGATTGTACCAAGATTTCAAGTAGAACCTAGAGAATCACATTATGTAGTAGTAAAGAGGATACTAAGATATCTGAAAGGAACAATGGATTATGGATTATGGTATGAGAATTCTAATGATTTTACTTTATGTGCCTATACTGATGCAGATTGGGGAGGCAATATTGATGACAAGAAAAGCACCAGCGGTGGAGCTTTTTTTCTTGGAAGAAAATTGGTCTCTTGGTTAAGTAAGAAGCAGAATTGTACTTCACAAAGTACAGTAGAAGTAGAATATGTTGCTGCAGCAAATAATTGTAATCAGATTATTTGGATGAAGCAGATGTTGAAGGATATTGGAATAAAGTTTGATGAGCCTATTGTTATACATTGTGATAACACCAGTACAATGAGTATGTCAAAAAATCCTGTTTTACATTCTAAGACTAAACATATTGAGACCAAGTATCATGTTGTAAGAGAGAAAGTTGCAGAAAAAGAAGATTGGAGTACATAAGCACAAAGGAGCAGATAGCAGATATATTTACAAAGCCTTTACCTAAGGATACATTTGTGTATCTAAGAGGTATGATTGGGGTTATGCCCCAACCTATTTTTGAGAATTGATGCAGATGATTGCATCCATCCAGTGGTATATGAGCCCTATCTTTCTTCTGGATTGGATGTTGGAACTTCCTCTATGGGGGAGTTTATGAGCTGAGTCATGAGGACTCTTGTTATTGTATTTTTCTGAAAAGTGTCTTTTGACATTAAGTTGTTGTTGACTTAGTGATGAAATTTCTATCATTGATGTCAATGGGGGAGATATATACATGAAAAACATTGTGGATTGTATGAGAGAGCTGAATAGGAAAACGAAGCAAGATTTAATTTGATATTTTGCAGTGATGTTGCAGTATTGGATTTTTGGAACATTGGATGTTTTTCATCTATGTTGCCATCAATGCCAATGGGGGAGATTGTTAGGAATGAATACAAATTATTTTGGCAGTCATTCTGTAGCAGTTGTTGTTGCATTCATGACTTGGATTGTCATTGATGTCAACACAGTGATATTTTGAATATTAGCAAGAAAGTAGGTACAATTTTGTTTTGCGCACATGTTTTATTATAGATTGGCTTTTGTGTAGTTGATGGTATGTTTTTTGGTGTGTTATTAACCTATGGTTAACAACGCAAAAAGAAATTCATTCATTAATGAGAGTTATGAGCATTTTGGTAAAAGTAGTGTTTAGATAGTGTTTTTGTGAAGTGATTTTCGGAAATCGAAGGATATCTCTTAGCTAGGATGGAATCTGATTTTGTGAAGTTAAAGGGATGTTGGAGACTCATTAATTATGATGTGGTTCATAGCACAAACTTCGAAGATATGTTTGGAGAAAGTTACAGTATCTGGAAGCTGACAGTTTTATGTGAAGTTTTGTGTGTAGCGTGTAGAATTTATTATTTTGTAATTGAGGACCGACTTATTTGTAATTATTTGAGTTTGGTATATAAGAAGGAATTTTTTCCTTGTTACTATATGTAATATGAATATTGAGATGTGAATATATGCATGAAGTGAAGAAAAGAGCTAATTCAGTGATGACGGAAGACTTGTGAGTACAGAGATCTGGAATTGTGATCTTATGTAGCAGAGAGTGCGGTTTTGGCATAGTGTGAAGGAGGTAATATATTT
The DNA here is from genome assembly GCA_027943335.1 of Chamaecyparis obtusa. Lineage (NCBI taxonomy): Eukaryota > Viridiplantae > Streptophyta > Pinopsida > Cupressales > Cupressaceae > Chamaecyparis > Chamaecyparis obtusa. The sequence continues at coordinate 45,856 of BSBK01004889.1, read as the reverse complement.
CATATTATTCTATTGAATAATTCTAAGATCTCTTGGACAGTGGGTTCAGAGATCTTGCCTTGAAGCTATTTGGGCAGTGGGTCCTTCTGTCTTCCACAAACTCTTAACCGGGTTAGAATCTTTTAACAGGGATTCAAAATCTCCTAACAGGGATTTATATGTACTGAATGTATTTCATAAAAATCCTAACAAGGTCCATCCTCTAACAAGGAACTTTCATATTAGTGCATCATTTTGTGGGCATCATTCCCACCGAGGTTTACTCTTTTCAAGAGGTTCCCTAGTCAACATATCTTGTGTTATTGTGCAATTGTGTATGGTTATCTTTCTATGGTTGATTAGTACATTGATTATATTGTTTAAAGAAGTTGAATGGTTAAATTATCTGATAACTGATTCATCCCCCCCCTCTCAGTTATCTTGGGGATCTTGGTTAAATTATCTGATAACTGATTCCTCCAATGAAATAGCAAGTAGAATCCTTTTTCGCGATCAAAATCAAAATCTTAGATCGTTTATTATGTCAAAATCATGATTTAAAATTTTGGATCCAGGATGACGCTTGCATATTCGACCTTCGATCATCTCAAAAATCCATAATTCAACTTAATTGATTATATTACATCAAACTATCAAAATTTCAACTTGGTCAACTATGGTCAACTCATAGTTTCACCTAGTCAAAATTGGTCGTCTGGACCTCTAAACGATGCAGAATACATTCTTGGACATGTTTAACCACTTCTCAAATCAATTAACATGCTTCTAAACTATCAACGCTGACTTTTCTTGTCAGATTTCAATTTCAATCCCGAAGGGGGCATGGTATTGCACATCATTCAAGTCTGTAAATCTAATTTTATTTGGAATCTATTATCTTTCATCAGTGATCAAGACAACAACCACGTCTAGTTGTTGACTCATCAAAAGTCCTCATTGCTCGGGGAAAATCTATCATCACTTGGGGCATATCAGATTCGTCGATCCATATCAATCTAGTATCTTCCTAATCTTGTAATCTGTATCATCTTTTTGCAACCATCGGTTCATCAGTGTTATTTCCTTGGTTCTTCGGCAATTGAAGGGTTCGGATGTGATACCTACTAGTTCTACTAAGACAATCAAGTCTAGAACCGGTCACTCACTTCTTCGCAATCATAAGGTTTGGAATCAAGCATTTTGACACTTTTTTTCGCAATCCTCGGTTCATCACTACTATAGTGAACATTATCTTTGGTCATTCAGGACCTATTATCTTCATATCAAATCAATATCAATCAGCTTCTGTCTCATATCAATTATCAATTTCGAATCAGTTTCATATCTCTATCAAACACGGACTATCTTTGAACCACTGCACTTCACACAAGTGGGAGTCTTGACAACTTGTCGATTTCTTATAAGTATAGAATGCAAAGGATCTCCAAGAGTAAGAAGAATGCTACCACCTATATCAAAATTTGATTTGTATTCCAAGTAGTAACTCATGGAGTCGCCAGGTCCTCCTGAAATTCCTTCATCATCAGGTATTTCTACTATATTTTCTTTATTGGTCTCCATCTGATGATATCTCACCATATCAGGGAAAGAAGAACCATCATGATCATCAGTCAGGTGAAAAATGCACATATTCCCTCTATTTTTTGATAGACCTTCAATTAAGAGTTTTTTTCATCTAGGGAGGGCATTAGATTGTTTACCAAAGGCACCTCCACCTTGGTTTGGATATCTACGAGGGATATCTTGATATGGAGTTGCAAGCTTGGGTAGTTGCCTTTTCATTTGAATCATGACATTAACTAGTTTTTGTATAATAGGATCAGTGGAACTAGATGTAGACGTTTAACTATTAGCAATCTGTACTTCTCTTTTCCATTTTCCAACAGTTATCATATCATCTTCTAGTTCAACTGCTAGAGCTCGAGCAGATGCTAAATCTACCACTCTGCCACATCGCAAGTGAAAGTTGATATCCAGAGGCATCGTATTCACAAAGAAACCTTTTCTATTCTCATCACTGGGGTGATGTGCATTGTGTATTTGATGCAAGAGTTTGTTAAATTTAGCAATAAATTCTCTCATTAGCTCATGCATCTCTTTTTTTAACTGAGAGAGTTGCAATAACAAAGAGTGCTCATCATTTTCCACTTTGAAGTGAGCTTCAAAGGCTATTTTCAAGGAATTCAAAGCTCTGATAGAACCATTAGGAAGATGGTGAAACCAATCTACAACAACTTCTATCAATGTATTAACAATAAGATGAATGGCTACATCTTTTGTCCCCACAGCTATAACCCCACATGTAGTGTTGAATGCATTAAGATGATCATTTGGAGAAACCCTGTCATATCCATTGAATTTAGGAAGAACTTCTCTAGCTCCTTTAGGAAAGGATTGTAAGTTTAAATTAGTTAGGTCAAGGGGGCCAACTTGAGCTTCCCATGGCTAGTTTTTGAGCCGTGTAAGGTAGAATAATATTCAAGGGTTGGGTATTAAAATGAGATGGGACCAACATACCAGATAATGTGAGGGTTTGAAAAGCAATAGTGGATGTTGTTAAATTGGTGGGAGAAGATGATCTACTAGTAGTTTGAACTTTTCTTCTTAGAGGGACATCAGGGATGAAGTTCAGTTTCTTTAAGGCCTCAAAATCTTCATCGACCAAACCTTTTGCTCTATCTCCTCTTGTGTATCTTTTCTTAGCCAGCTTACTGATTGAAACCAAAATAGAAATATAAAGTTATACTTCGGTCTTAAGGCCTTTGGACTACTCTGTCCACCACAATAGCTTCTTGAGCTATACATATGCCTCTTAGACACTCACCAATTTCTTCTTCCTCCTCAATAACTAGCCTAACTTGTTGATACCGATGACTGCTTGTTCTTAGATTCCAAACTACTGCATTGAGATCTACAATGATGTCTTCTTGGGTGTCTTTGAAATGAAGGCTAGGTTGTAAAATTGGGGGAACTTCTTGCTGACCAGGTATCACATCAGAAGGTAGCACCATGATTAATCATTAAATGAAAAGTTTAAGGCTCTGGTCTACTTGTTAGACTCCTCACTAGAGTTGCCAAAAATCTATTAGTGAATAGATTTTTCCTTATAATGATGAAATGATAATTAACTCTTATAGCCCAATAATATAAGGGAAAACTAGAATAACAATTGAGTTAGTCTCTCACAACCAACTCTCTGCTTCAAAGGAGGAGTTGCCTTCTACAAAGATCTTCTTTTAACACCTTTTTATTATGAAATAATTAAATTTCAAGAGATGCTTTTAACTAGAGAGCATAGAAAGGATTTAATTGCATTCCATTACAAACTAACAATGAAATACTTTAGTTTCAAAACATGCAAGAACTATTCTAAGCCAACTGACTTAGAATTTTAAAGCGAAATTTCTAAAGAAAGGTTGATTCAAGAGACATAAATCATAAATCAAAGACTGAATAAACATCCAGATATACATATAGATTTTAGCAGCATGATCATTAAATTCCAACTGAAATCATAATCATGCATCTATTTGACCAACTGATCAATGAGAATTACCAAAATTTTCTATAAAACCAACTGATTATATATATGCATACCAAAGTTTAACAATATAAGTATCATATATCAAACTTTCAACCAAAAGATAATATCAAGTTTTTGAGAATTGAGAACTGACACCCATTCGGTCGTCTCATAACATTCATATAGCCACGCGAGGCTGATTTAGTTTTAAAACTAATTGTCCATAAACATAGCAGGAAATTCAGGAAAAGATTTATGAAAATAGAAACAATCTTCTAAGGGACTAATTGATCAATTGGTCATTTCTGGCTCCATCATCTTTAGTGGCTTGGGTGGCTTGCGTTGCACTCCATTCCTCGAAGGCCACCAAGAATTTCACAAGTAACTCCTAGTTTTTTGTGGTAATGACCTTGAATCTTTTCACCCAAATGTTTTTGAAATTCTATGCTTGCTGAAGCTTTTCCCTCTGAGTCTTTATCTGCTCACAGCCATAGACTACTAAAGAATCTACTTGGGTGAAGACTAGGAAATCATCAAACTCTATGCTTCTGGAAGCTTTCATACTTTTAACCTTTTCTTCAAAGGAAGTAAGTATTTTAGGTATGTCAACCCCAGCTTGACCCTTAGGTTCGATCAATTTTCCTAGGCACTCATTATGAGTGTTCATAAAATCTTTAACACTATTCAGTGTTTTTAGGATTTGGGTGGACTCTTCAATTGCTTTCTCATCCAGTTAGGTGTTTTTGGTGTAGAATCTTCTCTGGAAACTTGTGTCATGGAAATATTCAATGTTGTTAGGTCTCCCTGACCTACCCTTGGTAGTTGAGAGCTTGATGGGTTAATTGGAGTGTTATCCATCCCAAATTCACTTTGGGGATGTAAATCACCTTCTTCTGTCTCCAAATCCATCACAATGCAAGATATTTTATCTACCTTTTGGTTCCTTCTACTCCTAGTCCTTTTGATTCTAATAGAATGTTCAATGGTTGGATTTTCTTCCTTTTGGTGTGTTTTAGCTTCAGATTCTATTTTACTTGCAAAAAGCAATTTTTCAACTTTATCAGTATGTACAAGTGAAGCTGCATGTTTTGAAATCCTTGCACTCTTTCTAATCATTGGAGCAACATCCTCTTGTTTCTTATTTATTTTCACTTCTTTGAACCATTTTTTAGTTCTTTTGAAAACATCATGAGAAAAAGTATTAATGTCTTCTTGCTCTTTCTCATTCCAGTCTATTTTTCTTGTCACTGTGTCATTGTTAGGTTCTACATATCTTGGTTATAGTATATTTTCATCATCCTCATCTTTGAATCCTTTGACTTTGAAAGGTAGGTGAAGAAACACAATCTGTCTTAAAGAAAATTTGGAATGAAGTTTTCTTTCAACTTCAATTTCATTGATAGAGTCAGCCCAAAAATCTTCTAGTTCTGGTTGGTGAAGGAATGTAGCATCAATTTTGAAATGATTCACCTTAAATTGTTTACTATACAAATAGCTCCTTTTCTAGAAGGAGGAAATGTTCATTGTTTTTAGTTCTACATCCATAGATGATGTGGAATGCATTATCCTGAAATAGTAATGACCCAAGTTAATTTGGAAAAGGGAGCCTACACCTCTCTTAATTTTATACTTCACCTCCACCTGAAGCAATTGTTTGTAGACTTCTAACAAGGTAATCTTGTCTAAACAATACCTTGGGATCTTGAAAGGCTCACCACTGTAGCCTCCCACTCTTAGATAGATGAAAGTTGGAAACTAAAAATAGAAGCTCCTGTAAATTTTGATCAGCTCCATGGCTTCTTCTAACATTATGGAGTTGATTTTTCCTTTCAACTCAAAAATGAGCTTAGCCAAAAATGTGTCCTGAATCCTCGTAAAATTATCTTGATTCTTCTTTTTCTAAAGAAGAGGATGGTACTCATAAATTATCATATTTTGTCTCCATGGCTCATGTGGCAATCCATCTAAAATTCTACATATGACAAGAGAATAGAACAAATATGAAGATAAATTGAAACTAGAGGCTTCCATAGACTGAGATAGTTCTTCATGAAGCCTTTCAGCTATCAACTCTACTCAATCAACATATGGTCCTTCACTCAAAATAGCCTAAACAAAAACATATATCCAATCCTCACAAACAAGATCATTAGGTTTACCTTTAATTCTACAAAGCATAACAATAATATCTCAAACCTCTTTGATCAAGTATTCCTTTTCCAAAGGTTTGGGTAACCTTTGTAAATTTTGATCATCTCCATGGATTCTTCTGACATTCTGGAGTTGATTTTTCCTTTCAGCTAAAAAATGAGCTTAGCCAAAAACATTTCTTGAATCCTCGTAAAATTATCTTGATTCTTCTTTTTCTAAAGAAGAGGATGGTACTCGTAAATTTTCATATTTTGTCTCCATGGCTCATGTGGCAATCCATCCCAAATTCTACATATGACAAGAGAATAGAACAAATATGAAGATAAATTGAAACTGGAGGCTTCCATAGACTGAGATAGTTCTTCATGAAGCCTTTCAACTATCAAATTTACTCAATCAACATATGGTCCTTCACTCAAAATAGTTTGAACAAAAACATACATCCAATCCTCCCAAACAAGATCATTAGGTTTACCTTTAATTCTACAAAGCATAACAATAATATCTCAATCCTCTTTGATCAAGTATTCCTTTTTCAAAGGTTTGGGTAACCTGGAATCCCCTTTTTCAGGCTTCAATAACCAATCCTCGACAATTTTATTGCTATAATCCTTTTTATTTTGGAGGAATTCCTATTGGGATTTTTCAAGGCTCCAGTCGCTATATGTTTCCATTGGAGGGATCGTCAACACAACCATGATTGTTTTCCTATTAATGGAGATGAAAATGCTTCCATAAGGAATACAAATGCTCCTATTAACCCTATCATATATGTTTCTACATTTCATAACCAACTCTGGGCACGAAGTCACTTCAAGAAATTCGATGACTTCTAATAGTCCACTTTCTGCAATCTTAGCCACTAAGGTTCCATTCTCTGCATTTATCAACCTAAGGAGAATTCCTTCTATGTCTTCATCTACAAGGACTATGTCTCACATCTTGGAAAGACAACTACTCATAGGGTAAAACTTGTTTTCCTTTACAAACTTGACCTTAGAGGTCGACATGCAAGGATTGGACATTGCAAAAACCTAACAAGTAAATTCAAGCTAATGCAATGGAAGAAGTTTAAATTTCCTTTTTACAATAGAGAAAATTGAAATTAGAACAGAGACATAGGAAATCTCTTAAGACTCACCGATGCTTATCCCTTGTCTCTGTAATTACCTTCACTATGCCTCGCTTCCATCTATGCCACCAAAATTGCATTGCAAATAGAAATGAAAGGAAATAAATTAATAGGCATGCTTGCATTTCCTTTTTCGGTAGTCATGACTACTTGTTCTTAGATTAATTATGCTCACCGTCATTTACTGAGCGCATCCAATTGTATTTATTCCTCCTTCACTTAACCTATACTCCTTTTCTGAGCTAGTCATAACTTGAAATGTCATTTCAAAATCATCTTGAAATGAAGAAGAGATTTGGCACGAACCACAAATATTTGGGGCAATTATTATATTTTGAAATCTGAACCTTGAACTGATGGAATAGGATTCAAAGTTCAAAGTTCATAATGCTTTTGTACTTTACGACACATGACTAAGGCGGGAAAAAAGCAAGATGTGTGAAGATAATTGAATCATGAACTAAAAACTAGAAGTTCAAAATTCTAGAAAGCAATAACCAAATACATTGAGGCAAAATAAACCCAAAAGATGTGGAAAGGAAAGTTCAAAACTAAATATTGAACTTTGAACTACTAAAAAATAGTTCAAAGTTTAATATTCAAAATGACGTAGGCACAAAGCGCAGAAATCAAAACCCTTTTTTCCGCTCGAAGGAAAGTGCATGCATGACATCAAGAAAATGCAAAGTGAATTTTGAACCTTGAACTACCGAGAAATGATTCAAAATTCAATATTCAATATGCACTTGACAAAAAGAATATTCCTTAGAAAAATTTTACATTGAAGACCTTTTGACTGTCAACACATGCAAATTCTCCTACAAATTCAATTAGCTCCAGACTCAATAATGAATCTCATGTCTCTTTAAATAGACGTCAAAAACCATTTTCATCTCATCAATTACATTTTGCTTCTTAATCTCCATCACTCATTTTACCGCTTCAAGCTTCCTTAATAGATGTGTCTCTAACACATTTCAATCTCTTCCATTTGATCAATCTTGAATTTTGTCAGTGATTTGATCCTCATAACTAACTTTATCTTTTACCTTGGAATCATAAGCAATTTTCCAGCTCATCAATTCAATTAGTTGTTATAAACTTTAATTGTCTCGGTTAATACAAAATGTGTCGGTGAATACTCACTCAATTATTATTGATACTTGGTATACACTACACTAGCTTGGTGTATATAGAAAAATTTAATTACCGACCACATTAACTTGTTGAGTTCTGATCTCCAATACATAACAAATTCATGTAATACAATCAAGTTAACAAAATGATTCCATAGACTCATTAATAAGTTACCCAATGTATACCTTAGCCATATCTCCATATCCATCTCTTCTTCATGTAGATATCTCTTTATTTTACCATTTTTCCTCTTCAGATGTTTGTAACTTTCATGATAAGTATAGTCAAAACTAGTTGACATCAATGACAACATATTCACTAATATAATTTCCTTACATATCACTTTAATAGCTCGGTGATCTCTAATCACTGTCTTTCACTTCTCCTTTCAGTTCATCAAGATATTCAATCAGTTGTAGATTATCAGGAGTGTGTTGATGGGCTCTTAGAGCTATTCTCCTTCTGGTGTGGAGATTCAATATGCGCTAGAGCCAAATGATGCAGTGATGATATAAGGTCCCAACTAGTTTAGCTAAAATTTCCCCTTTTGTTCCCTATGTGACTGGTTGTGGGGATTCTCTCTCAACACAATGTCGCCCACTTGAAGTTCTCATGGTTTAACCTTTTTGTGATATCCTCTTGACATTATCATTTGGTATTCTCTAAGATTATCAAATGCCACTTGTCGATGTTCATTCAATAGTTGTAACTTTTTCATTCTAGATGTTTTGTAATCCTCATTAGGTATTATTCAGTGTAAGGAAACTCTCAGAGAAGGGAGTTCCACTTCAATGGGTAAAACCACTTCTATGCCATAGACAAGAGAAAAAGGAGTTACACTGTAGGCATTTTGATGTTAGTATGATAAGCCCATAATGTTGGATTGAGTTGTACGTGCCAATCTCTTCTTGACTTGCTAACTGTACGATGCAAGATTTTAAGAAGATTTTTGTTAGAGGCTTCGGCCTGGTCATTGCCTTGTGGATAGTAAATCGAAGAACAATGTTGTGTTATCTTGAATTTTGTGTAGAGCTCTAAGATATCACTATATTGAACTTTCCTCCATTGTCAGTAATGATGGACGATGGAATACCGTATCAGCAGATGATGTAATTCAAAATAAATAGAGCCACCTATTTTCCCCTTGTTGTAGTGAGTGGTGTTAGAAAGTAAAGTCCACAAAGATAATTGAGGGGGGTGAATCAGTTATCAGATAAATATAATTTTTATAACCTTTAATAGATTTCAACCATGTAAGCAATATAATCAACAACCATAGAAATATATACATACAGAATAACACAAGATATGTTAACTAGGGAACCTCTTGATCAAAGGGTAAACCCTGGTGGGAATGATGCCCACAAAAGATGCACTTATATGAAAGTTCCCAGTGAGAGGATGGAAAATTTTAGGAGTCTTATGAAATACATTCAGTACATATGAATCTTTTTTAGGAGACTTTGAATCCCTGTTAAAGATTCTAACCCGGTTAGGAGTTATGGAAGATAGAAGGACCCACTGTCTAAACAGCTTCAAGGGAAAGATCACTGAACACACTGTCCAACTGATTTTTGTATTACTCAATAGAATAATACCAAAATATTACTGATCTCAACAACTTATCACTTCTCCTTTGACTATGCCAAACCACACAAACTGCTTCATTAGATCTCAATACTAGATCTCTATACTTTGCATATCCTCTTACAACAAGTATTTCTCAAATCCGCAATTCACTTTCACATACTACTACACAATATTACATTACAATAAGAAAAAAATTCCTTCCTTTATACCACACTCAAAAAATTACAAATGAGTCAGCATACAAATTACAAAATAAAATCTTCCACACGTTACACAATATTTTACAATTACATAAAACTATCAGCTTCCAATTAAGATAATTCTTCACTCGTGTGACCTCTGACCTTGTTGTCACATCCACATCACAATAATCATGTCTTCATCAACTATACAACCTTGCATCATCAGATTCTATCTTGATTAGGAGATATCATCCTATTTCCACAAACTGCTTCTTAGGAACATTGCCTGAATATTGCTTCCACTGAATTACACATAACTGTCATCAATAGATGAATTTTTGTATGTGCTCTTAACCATGATCTTTGGAAACATCATAGGTTCAATTCCATGCATGTTGTTTCTTCTCCTATCCATAAATTCCTTAAATTAATCATGATGATGAAGTGAAGATGATAAACCATAGTTTATATCAACCTTCTAGGCCCAGGGATTGTGCTACCCTTGATTTCTTTTGGCCTTCATTACCTAATCCATGTCCTTCTCAACTTGATAATCTCTTTCGCTCATATCAAGCCTATAAACATCACAAGATTCTCAAGTTAAGCATTCCCCTGATGGATCTTAATCATGGTCTTCTACCTACACCTTCCATACCTCCTTTATCTATGGCTTCTAACACTATTAATCAAGCTCCTACTATTGCTTTTCAGTCATCTGACAATCCTACTAATCCTCCTATAGAACCTGTGAAGGATCTGGCAGTTGTTCCTCCTAGTTCTCAACATATTTCAAACAAGATGAAATGTAATTGATCTACTAATGAATGTTGTAAAAAGTATCATGCTCAGGCTAAAGCTCGTATTGTTGTTCTTTCAAAGTTCTTTACCTTCTTTTGATCAATCTATACATGATGTGTTAAAAGAAGTTAATGCTACTAATGATGTTAAGATGCATGATTATGATGATTATATTCGTATCTTAGATCCTATTTTGATTAATTTGGATGAAGAAGATACTCTTGATGATGATAATGATGAATATGAGACTATTGACATTGATACTAGTTTACCTAATATGCTTTCATCATAATTAACAATTACACGTAGTATTGATCTTGATTCTCAAGAGGATCCTTGTTTGGAAATGGCTATCATTCCTACTGTGTTGGATATAGTCCCTCTTGCGAGTTACACACCTTCCCTAAATGATATAGAACGAGATGGGGAGAGTAGGCGGTGTGCTTGATTGGCTTGTCCTTTATGGTAGCTTTATTGTGTGTTTGTTTGTCGTATTGTGCTTTTCCCATAATGTGTTTGTTAAATGTTTGTTAGATTCTTTTATACAACCCTTTTTGGTCTCCATGCCATGGTTTGAAAAGATTCCTCTTTGTAACTCTTTTGTGTTCTTTCCTCCATTGTTATTGTAGTTCTACTTTCTATGGGGAATGATGTCAATTCATTTTCAATAATATCATATATATATTATCTTATGATCATACTAATCCCACGGTAGGTAGATCCCTTCTATGTTATCTATATGTTTATGTGGTATTTCCCTTGATTTGTCTTTATTTGGGGGCATCTCGTAGTGGAAACATAATTAGTGGAGTTGTTTATGTTTCTGTTAAAGCCATTGCTCATGTTAAAGTGTTAGCAATGACTTTAACATGGGGGCATACGCTTTACTCACCTGTTACACACACACACTTTTAATATACATATATTTTTCAAGATACTTCTCTCCCTTTATGGATTAGTGACTAATCCTTGAAGCATGGATTTTTATTTCATAGGATCTCTTGATCCCTCCAGTTTCAAAATTTTGATCCCTTAAGGTCGGAGGTGTCCTTAAGACTGGATCTCTTTTGTTTTTGGTTTTTCTCTTGTGGAATAAGATATTCCTAAAAGTGAATCTTTGATGGGTTGACTAGTGAGTAGCCACATTCACTAGGTGGTTCAATTCCATCTTTCCAGTTGCGTTGTTTCCTTGTGTGGTTCACAATGGGACATAAGTTCTCATTGGGCGAGATAATCACACCCTCTTCTCTCTCCTTTCTAGAGATGTCTCTCTTATTGTGACCTTGGAGTTGATGAAGACTTGAGTTCCTAGGGGCTTGAGGATTTCTTTGTCCCTTTGATTTCAATAGGATTATCTTTTCATTATGATATCCTTTACCAAGAGTTTGCATCGAGTCCATACTCTTGCTAAAGCATGAGCTAAATGTATCATCAGAAAATGGAAGCACTTCCATTTAGGATTGGTTTATCCCTCTAAGTAGGTGGTCTGGGGTGATGTCAAGTGCCTTGAATGGGTATTTGACTAGATCTGGCTTTTTCCCTCTGTTCTTCTTTTCTCCCTTTTGTTTCCTGCCTCTTTTTGGCATCTCTTTCTGATAAACTAAGAACTTTGACTTTCTATGTCAAGGTCAACCTCAACTTTGACCTAGGTCAAATTCAACCTTGACCCTAACCTAGGTCAAATTCAACCTTGACCTTGACCCTAGGTCCAAATTTTAAGTTCTGGAAGTTTCAGGATGTCGGGCTTCAGAAAGTTTTATTTCTAGCTTTCGGGTCAGCTGTTTTGAATTTTGAAATAGTAAACTCTTAAATGATATTTAATTTAGGTCCATTTCTAGGGGTTTTCACTTAATGGAAATTTATTTCTTATATGTTGGCCTCTCTAGAAGTTTGTGCCCTAGATTTGTATAAAAGGAAGCCTTCCTCTCTCATTTTCACATCCATTATCAAGCATCTTTTGCACATTCACGGTCTATCTCAATTACAAATCCACATTTTGTGATCAAGAAATTATCAAGCAATAAAGGAGATAGAAATAATCCATTCCTCTTCAAGCATTCAAGGATCCAAGCATTCAAGCATTCAATTCATCAAGGAGATCCATTGATAGCCATTGAAGGATTCAATCTCTTTGGAGCCCTCTTGTTGAAGATTTCTCCATCCACATCTATTCAAGCTTCCTCCTAGTCCAAGATCCATTCAAGATTGGTGTTGAAGATCTAATGAAATTTATGTGAGACATCCTATATTTGATTCTACATTCATCCATACTTGTGGATTCAAGGATTTGAATCCTCCACAAGGATTTCAACATAAGAGAGGTGAATAGTTCCATTTACTTTGTTTATATATATTACAATTTCAATTATATTTCAAGGTTGACTCCAAACTAGGGTTTGACCAAGGAAAACCCCTCATCCAAAAAACACAACCCTTTTTCTTGCAGGAGCATGTGCAGGACAAAGAATAGTAGTGCATATTTGAGTACCCTTTTTTAAAAACTTTCAGGATCTACGAATAGAATTTCCATCAGAGCAGTGCAGGTCAATGTCAAATTTTTGGGGTAAGATTGTAGCCTGAGGTAAGATCTTACCCTGGCTTTGGGTCAAGGTCGACCTTCATCAGATCGGAAAAAGGTTTCTGGGTTTTCTCTATTTTTACATTTCTATCCTGGATTCGTTTGCAGAATTTCCCAAAACTGTACACAGACATAAAAAATTAGCATTTTCTAGATTTTCCCTATTTTGAGGTTAGTATTTATTTTCAATTCAATTAAGATTTCAATACATACTTTTCATAACAAAATATAAAGTTTTCTTCTTTATTCATATTCTCCATAGATTGATTATTTTGTGCATTAACCTTTTGGGTTGATCAATTTGGATCTCTCCTTTGGGAATTTGAATTTAGAGGTGGATCTTTTTATTTCCCATCCCATCATCATAACCCAACCATTCATATATATATATATATATATATATATATATATCTTACATTTTGGTGAACCCGTGATAGACAACTCTTTCTTTTATGTGTTTGCATATCATATAAAAATAAAATAAAAATACAAAAACATTCATTTATTCATGCTTTATGTTTTCCTAGTTTAGTTCATTTGTGTTGCATTGGTATATGAGCTTTACTACCTCTAGTCCTACCTATAACTTGTGGTTAGAAGAATTTGAAGACTCATGGGTGCCTTTGATCCTGAATCTTCCTCTCCTTTCCTTAGGATCTCAGATGATAATTTGATTATTCATGATTCCAACCCTGCTATGGAGAAAAAATCTTCTCACTCATCTCATGATGAGGATGATGCTTTAAGAGTTCTTCCTGAACAAGTCCATAAACTCTCAACCGAACTTGATGAAATGGGTAATTGGATTATTCAAGAAAACCATAATCAAGATTTTATTCAAGCTATAGAGGCTCTTAAGAAAGTTCTTCATGATAATGATCAAAGTATTAATCTTCTTCATGGTATTACTCACCTCGTGCATTCAAATGTTAAACCTTTAGCTCAAGAAGCTCAAGATCTATGATTTATTACTCTAGTTACTAGTGTCGAACCTTCTTCTATTCCTTTACCTAGTATTCCTACTTATACCCCTTCTTTCATGACTACAACGGTTCCCTCTCTTTCTATGAGTGTTCCTCTTGTATCCCTTCCTACATCACAACCTTCTTATCATAATGTTCCTTTTACTTATTCCAATCCTCTTCCAACTGTGGTTCCAAGTGTTCATCCAGTTGTGTCTTCTATTCCTACTGCTTCTTACACTTTACCTAGTGTTTCTAATGTTTTTGTGCCTACTATTTCCTCTAATGATTCAACAATCATAATTTTGGCTCAAACTATGTCATCTTTACAACAACAACTTGCTTCTTTAACTCAAAAGAAGTTTAGCATTCCTACATGTGACATGGGAAGTCCTCTATCCCTAGAAATCATTCGTACTCCTATTCCTGAGCAAGTTGATATGCCTTGTCTCAAGAATTACAATAGAAAAGGAGACCCTGTTACTCATGTTGAAACATTTCAAATCATTTGTAGTGACTACGCTCATGACCATAGGATTTTAGCCAAGTTTTTTGCTAGAAACTTCCATGATAAAGCCTTGCAATGGTTTTGTTCCTTGCCTCCTTATTCTATTGACTCTTTTCCTAAACTTGCCAATGCCTTTATCCAACAATTTCAAAATAACATTGGTCCACAAGTATCTTTGACTGGTTTGATGCATTATAAAAAAAGCACTAAAGAAAAAATGGCAGAATTCATTGGTAGATTTAAGCATTTACATGCTCAGATTTCTTATCATGTTCTTGACATTGATATTCAACGTATCTTTATTTCAAATCTGCAAAAAAATATTAGAGATAAGATTCTTCTTATTTTCAACAACTTTGTATAGCACTTCATCATTATCAATTACAAGTGAGTCAATTTGAGAGCAACACTCCAATGGCTCATGTTCCAGTTGATAAGAGTGATGTTTCTCCTAATCCAAACAAATTTCAAAATCCTAACAACTATGTCAAGATAAACAAACAAGCAAATATTGTTATTGATCAAGTTGTTGCTGCATCTCACAATGCCACTTTTGCATCCACTTCTTTTTGTTTGAATCGTATGTTTACTCCTCTCTCTAAATCTTTATATTCTATCATGAATAGGTTGTTAACTACTAATATGATTACTTTACCTCCTATTCAGCCTCTTTTACCTACAACAATTGCATCTAAATCTTTTTATCCTAAATCTTTTTGTTAATACCATCATCAAAATGGCCATGATACTGAGAAGTGCTATTCTTTAAAACATAAGGTTCAAGACTTAATTGATTCTAATGCTTTATCTATTAATAATCTTGATGGTAGTGGGAACAAATCTATCTCTCCTCCTAATCAAAATCTTCAAATCTATACGAATCCTTTACCTACACATGATACTAAGACCATTGCTCAACCATCTTCTATAGATATTGTTTATGATTCAAAGATGGATGATCTTAATCACATTGTTAATCATGTGGACCATGTTGTTCAAACTTTATCTCCACCTCAGCTTCAAACTCAACCTCAACTTACACCTCAACCTACACCAAAACTGCAGCCTAAATTGAAAACTCAACCTAAACCTTGAAAGAAACCTTAAAATAAAAGACCTCAGGAACTCTTGATTACCTTTGATAATTCTGAGACTATTAAAGCTCCTGATGGTACCCTTTACATTTATGCTAGGATTTATAAGATACCTACACATGGTTGTCTAGTTGATCCTACATCATTAGTCAATGTTATTACTGAAGAAAATATTTTTATGAAAAACTTCCAACGTGATTCTTATGATACATCTGATGTGTGGATTCAAACATGTAATGGTTTTTTGTCTCCATCATTTGGTTCTATTGATTTTCCAGTTGAACTTTGTGGTAAAATTGTGAACACTACCTTTGTTGTTCCTACTTCCGATCAATTTAGGATTAATCTTGCTTTGCCTTGGTTAAATTCCATGCATGCTGTTGCTTCTCCCATCCATAAATGACTTAAATTCATTCATGATGATGAAGCAAAGATGATAAACCATAGTTTATATCAAACTTCTAGGCCCAGGGATTGTGCTACCCTTGATTTCTTTTGGCCTTCATTACCTAATTCATGTCCTTCTCGACCTGATAATCTCTTTTGGTCATATCAAGCCTATAAACATCGCAACATTCTCGAGTTAAGCATGCCTCTAATGGATCTTAATCATGTTTTTTTTCCTACACCTTCCATACCTACTTTATCTATGGATTCTACTTCTATTGATCAAGATCCTACTATTGCTTGTTAGTCTTATGATAATCCTACTAATCCTCCTATAGAACCTATGAAGGATCCGATAGTTGTTCTTCCTAGTTCTCAACATATTTCAAACAAGATGAAATGTAATCAATCTTCTAATGAACATCATAAAAAGTATCATGCTCAGGATAAAGCTCATACTATTGTTCTTCAAATTTCTTTACCTTCTTTTGATCAATCTATGCATGATGTGTTAGAAGAATTTAATTCTAATAATGATGTTAAGATGCATGATTATGATGATTCTATTCATATCTTAGATCCTATTTCGATTAATCTAGATGAAGATGATACTCTTGATGATGATAATGATGAATATGAGACTATTGACATTGATATTGATTTACCCAATATGCTTTCATCATACTTAACAATTACACCTAGTATCGAACATCATGATTCTCAAGAGGATCCTTGTTTGGAACTCGCTATCATTTCTACTATGTTGGATATAGTCCCTCTTGTGAGTTACCCACCTTCCATAAATGCTATAGAATGAGATGGGGAGAGTAGGCGGTGTGCTTGATTGGCTTGTCCTTTATGGTAGCTTTGTTGTGTTTTTGTTTGTCATAGTTTGCCTCTCCCATAATGTGTTTGCTAAATGTTTGTTAGATTCTTTTATACGACCCTTTTTGCTCTGTTGGTGCAAGGTGATAAAGGAATCAAACGTGTTGTGCTATTCCTCTATATGTATCTCTATTCTTCTATATGTTGTTTCATGTTATTTTGTACTTGTGCTATTGTTCATAAATGTTTCCTTGTGTAATCTTCTTGGATTCACAACTTGGTAGACTAATTCTTTTTGGTCTCCATGCCATGGTCTGAAAAGATTCCTCCTTGTAACTCTTTTGTGTTCTTTCCTCCATTGTGATTGTAGTTTTAATTTCTATGGGGAAGGATGCTAATTCATTTGCAATAATATCATATATATTATCTTATGATCATACTGACCCCATGGTAGGTAGATCCCTTCTGTGTTTTTTGTATGTTTATGTGGTATTTCTCTTGATTTGTCTTTGTTTGGGGGCATCTTGTAGTGGAAACGTAATTAGTGGAGTTGTTTATGTTTTCATTAAAGCCATTGCTCCTATTAAAGTGTTAGCAATGACTTTAACATGGGGGCATATGCTCTCCTCACCTGTTACATACACACACTTTTAATATACATATATTTTTCAAGATACTTCTCTCCCTTTATGGATTAGTGACTAATCCTTAAAGTATGGATTTTTATTTCATAGGATCTCTTGATCCCTCCAGTTTCAAAATTTTGATCCCTTAAGGTCAGAGGTGTCCTTAAGATTGGATCTCTTTTTTTTTTGGTTTTTCTCTTATGGAATAAGATATTCCTAAGAGTGAATCTTTGATGGGTTGACTAGTGAGCAGCCACATTCACTAGGTGGTTCAATTCCATCTTTCTATTTGCATTGTTTCCTTGTGTGGTTCACAATGGGACATAAGTTCTCATTGGGTGAGACAATCACACCCTCTTCTCTCTCTTTTATTGTGATCTTGGGGTTAATGAAGACTTGAGTCCCTGGGGGCTTGAAGATTTATTTTTCCCTTTGATTTCAATAGGATTATCTTTTCATTATGATCTCCTTACCTAGAGTTTGCATCGAGTCCATACTCTTGCTAAAGTGGGGGCTAGATGTATTGTCAGAAAATGGAAGCACTTCCATTTAGGACTATTTTAGCCCTCTGAGTAGGTGGTCTGGGGTAATTTTAAGTGCCTTGAATGGGTATTTGATTGGATTTGGCCTTTTCCCCCATGTTCTACTTTTCTCCCTCCTGTTTCCAGCCTCTTTTTGGCAACTTTTTTTGAGAAATTGAGAACTTTGACTTTCTGGGTCAAGGATGACCTTGTGGGTCAAGTTCAACCTTGAATTTGACCTAGGTCAAACTTGACCTTGACCCTGACCTAGGTTAGAGTTGACCTTGACCTTGACCCTAGGTCCAAATTTCAGGTTCCGAAAGTTTCAGGATCTCGGGCTTTAGAAAGTTTTATTTCCCGCTTCCAGCTTGACTGATTCAGATTTTAGAATGGTAAACTCTTAAATGATATTTAATTTAGGTCCATTTCTAGGGGTTTTCACTTAATGAGAATTTATTTCTTATATGTTGGCCTCTCTATAAGTTTGTGCCCTAGATTTGTATAAAAGGAAGCCTTCCTCTCTCACTTTCACATCCATTATCAAGCATCTTTTGCACATTCACGATCCATCTCAATTACACATCCACTTTTTGTGATCAAGAAATTTTCAAGCGAGAAAGGAGATAGAAAGAATTCATTCATCTTCAAGCATTCAAGGATCCAAGCATTCAAGCATTCAATTCATAAAGGAGATCCATTGATAGCCATTGAAGGATTCAATCTCTTTGGAGCTTTCTTGTTGAAGATTTCTCCATCCACATCCGTTCAAGCTTCCTCCTAGTCCAAGATCCATTCAAGATTGGTGTTGAAAATATAATGCAATTGAGGTGAGACATCCTACATTTGATTCTACATTCATCCATACTTGTGGATTCAAGGATTCGAATTCTCCACAAGGATTTCAACATAAGCAAGGTGAATAGTTCCATTTACTTTGTTTATATATATTGCAATTTCAATTATATTTCAAGGTTGATTCCAAACTAGGGTTTGACCAAGGCAAACCCCTCATCGAACAAAAAAAACCCTTTTTCTTGTAGGAGCAGGTGTGGGACAACAAATATCAGTGCAGATCTGAGTACCCTTTTCGGCAAACTTTCAGGATCTGCAAATAGAATTTTTGTCGAAGTACTGCAGGTCAAGGTCAAATTTTTGGGGTAAGATTGTACCCTAGGGTAAGATCTTACCCCATCTTTGGGTCAAGTTTGATGTTCATCAGATCGAAAAAAGGTTTCTGGGTTTTCTCTGTTTCTGCATTTCTAGTCCGGATCCAGTTGCAGAATTTCCCGAAACTATACACAGACATAAAAAATCAGCATTTTCCAAATTTGTCCTATTTTGAGGTTAGTATTTGTTTTCAATTCAATTAATATTTCAATACATACTTTTCATAACAAAATATAAGGTTTTCTTCTTTATTCATATTCTCCATAGTTGATTATTTTGTGCATTAACCTTTTGGGTTGATCAATTTGGATCTCTCCTTTGGGAATTTGGATTTAGAGGTGGATCTTGTATTTCCCATCCCATCATCATAACCCAATCATTCATATATGTATATCTATGTGTGTTTGTGTGTGTGTGTGTGTGGGTAAAATTACAAAGTTGTGTCACACTTTTATAAAGGAAAAGGTCAACAACACAAACTTTTTAACTTTAACAACATAAAAATGGCATTTATGTTTAGAATTTGGAGATGATGTAAATTAATGAAATGTGTAAAAGTGGATGAATTTTATGCCTATAATTTTTTTAATTTTTTTTGTACAAGAATTCACATACTTTTTAAATTTTTGAAGTCCATTTTTTACTTGCTAAAAAATGAGGGTCTTGTTCCCACCAAAAAAGTATATGCAAATAAACTTTTTGCCTTTGATTTCAAAATATGTTATAGACGAAATGTATAGCTAGTGTAGAAAAGAAGAAAAAATATCTTTTAATGTATATTTTCTCTGTTATAACTACTCAAAGTCGAACATATTTGAAATCGATAGTTTTCATCTCCCACCAAATTTCCCCTATAAAATCTACACCATTCAAAAAAACAATTACACGTTCTTGAAGATAACTCTCTCCTCTAGTGTTAAATAAAAAATTTCAATTTGTTTGATAAGCTTTACTATTTTTTTCTATTTTTGAAGTAGCTTGTTCTTGAATGTTAAAATACCTACTTGTAGTATTTTGAAATTATAATATATTAGATCAAATTAAAATACTATAAAAATTATATGATGATAATCTTGACTCTATGCTCTAAAAAAGGGTATTTTTGTATTTGTAAAAAAATATCATTAAAAAGAGTAGGAGTTATTGAAACATCGCTTTTATGAAATAATTTGATTTCTTTAGTATTTGGTATAAAACATGCATTTAATAGATATTTCCAATTGGAAAAGTCGAAGCACTTATCTAACTTAGCTAGAATGAATCTAGCTAGACCATATGTTTGACAAAAAATAATTTTAGTTAGAAATACTCAAATTTAGCTGTGCTGATAAGTTGTCTTGAAACATGACACAACTTTGTGCTTTTACCCATATATATATTTTTATATCTTATAAGTCCATATAAAGCTTCATTCAGTTTACATACCATGTCTCCTTCATGAGTTAATGGAAAACCTTCAGGTTGCTCAATGTAAACTTCTTCTTCTAACTCTCCATTCAAAAATGTTGACTTCACATCCATCTGATATACTTTAAATTTCTAATAGGCTGCATAAGCCAAAAAAATTCTTGCTTCAATTCTTGCTACAGGTGCAAAAGTTTCTTCATAGTCAATTCCTTCTTGATGTGAGTATCCTTTACATACCAATCTTTCTTTATTCCTTACAACTTCTCCTTGTTCATTCATCTTGTTCCTGAATACCCATTTAGTTCCTATAACATTCTTATCTTTAGGCCTAGGGACCAATTCCAAAGTCTTATTCTTTTCAATTTGATGTAGTTATTCCTTCATAGCTTTAATCCAATTTTCATCTTCACAGGCTTCACTAGTAGATTTAGGTTCAATTTGATAAATTAAACACAATTGTTCTTGTACCTTATTTCATGTCAGAGCTCCTCTATCTATGCTTCCAATAATTTTCTCAATGAGATGATTTCTTGTTAGATTCATGTTAGGTGTCACTGTCTCAGT
Organism: Chamaecyparis obtusa; assembly: GCA_027943335.1. NCBI lineage: Eukaryota > Viridiplantae > Streptophyta > Pinopsida > Cupressales > Cupressaceae > Chamaecyparis > Chamaecyparis obtusa. The sequence goes on along the minus strand of BSBK01004889.1, from coordinate 24,704 downwards.
TCTTGCTTCAGCTGTAGGTTCTTCTATGATTTCCTTAATGTAGCTTTCATTCTGAAAATCATTGTCAGTTTCATAGAATAATTCAACATTTTATGGATTAGTTCTAGGATTTGTTCCTTCATCTGATTCATAATCAAGCATTCTTTCCTGAATTTTGAACTTTTCATCAACTTTAACATTTGCGCTTTCAACAATAGTTTTAGTTATTTTATTGAAATATCTATAAGCTTTTCTTTTCAATGAATAACCAAGAAATATACCTTCATCACTTCTAGGGTAAAACTTTCCAATGTCATCATCTCTCTTAAGATAACATTTACTTCCAAAATTTTTGAAATACTTAACTAATGGTGCATGTCCAAACCATAGTTCATAGGGTGTCTTATTTGTGTCAGCTCTGATTTGTACTTTGTTCATTGTATATACTAGCATGTTCACTACTTCTCTCCAGAATATCTTCACCAAATCATTTTCAAATAGCATGGCTTTTGCTGCTTCAGTTACTAACTTGTTTCTTCTTTCAGCAATACCATTTTGTTCAGGTGATCTAGGGGCTGAAAATTGTCTCTTAATACCATTCATTTCACAAAAAGTGTTAAATTCTTTTGAAGTAAATTCTCCACCTCTATCTAATCTCAAACATTTAATCTTCATTCTAGATTTATTCTCAACTTTGTTCTTAATTACTCTAAACTTATCAAATGCCTTAGACTTTTCTTTAAGAATTGCAATCCACATCATTCTTGTAAAATCATCAACAAGAATCATAAAATACCTTTCACCATAGAATCCTCTAGTCCTTGTGGACTGCTCAAGTCTGTATGAACAATTTCCAACTTCTCTGTTGTTGTAAACTTCTTGCTAGGAAATGAGATTCTCTTCTATTTAGCCATAACACATTCCTTGCAAATAATGTTAGTAGGTTTCATAATTTTAGGCAAATCTCTTACTGCAAGTGTAGTACTTACTTTCACAACATTATCAAAGTTTATATGAAAAAATATTTTGTGCCATAACCAACTGTCATCAATCTTAGTTATCAAACATGTCATCTCAATAGGATTCAACTAAAATACATTACCTTTGGTTCTTGATCTAGTTCCAATCAAATTACCATCATCGTCTTTGATTACACAAGTTTTATCAGTAAACCAAACTTGATATTTGTTATCAACTAGCTGGCCAAAACTCAAAATATTATGTTTCAATCCATCCACAAAGTAAACATCATCAGTGTTAGTCTTTCCATCAAGAGTAATAGATCCTATTCCTTTGATCAAATAAGGTGCATTGTTTCCAACTCTACCAATTCCTCCATCATAATTGTTAAACTTTATGAATTTCTCCATTTCTCCAGTCATATGATGTGAACAACCACCTTCTATAATCCAATCAAATTTCTTTTCTACTTGAGAAACTAAAGCTTTTTCTTCCTTAACTTCTGTTTTAGGGTTTTCTTCTTTTATTGCTACAAATCCTATATCATCATTCTCATTATCACTTTCACTTATAGATTTCTCCATACTAGCTTCAAATTCTTCATCATTAGCATAGTAATATTCTTTAGATCTTCTAGATTTAAATTTATTTCTATACTTCTTTACTCTCTTAGGATATTTAGATGCAAAATGACCATATTCTTGACAAGTCCAACATTTAAAAATTTTCTTACCGTCTGGTTCTCTTTTCACAAGCAAGGAAATTCCTTCTTCAATCTTCCTATCTTCCTCATTCCTAGATCTTCTTCTAATAGCATAATCTCCACTTACACTAATGCTTCTTGAAAAATTAGGGTGAATACTAAGTGCACTGAATGTTGTCTCCATTCTAGGTAGATCTCCTAATTGTCTCAAGTTCATCTCGGTTGCTTCTAGTCTTCCAAGAAGGGTTTCTCTGGTGAAGTTCTTAGTACAAGGTATAACTTGCTAAATCATATGTGTTGTCTACTTAAATGAAAGAGTTAATGTCCTCATAATTTTCCATATTACTTCATTCTTTGTCTTGATTGCTTCATAGGATTTTATACTTGCAAAAATTTATGACATTCTATCAATATATCTTCTAACAAATTCATCTTCCGTCATTCTTATATCTTCAAATTGACATATCCAATTATGTAATCTGAATTTATTTGAATGTTCATGACCTTCAAAAGTAGATTGTAAAGCTAATCAAATTTCATGAGATATTTTTAGATATTTTAACTTACTGTACTCATTTTCTGAAAGGGCTGATAAGAGTGCTTCTCTGGCAAGTATGTTACACATGAATAGATCTCTCTCCTCATTAGTACATTGTTTAATTTTGTCTTCATCAATGATAGTCTTCTTGTTCTTTGTGATTAACCAATATCACTATCCTAAACAAAGTAAATTTGTCTTCATCTTTTCTTTCTAGCTATCAAAGTTAACTCCATCAAACTTAGGGATTTATTTCCTGAAATGAATCACCATGGATCTCCTTAAGTTGTTATACTTATCCTTCAAGGACCTTCTTCTCTAATACCAATTGTTAGAAAGTAAAGTCCACCAAGAAAAATGAGAGGGGGGGTGAATTATTTATCAGATAAATACAATTTTTATCACCTTTAATAGATTTCAACCATGTAAGCAATGTAATCAACAACCATAGAAAAATATACATACACAACAACATAGTAACACAAGATATGTTAGCTAGGGAACCTCTTGATCAAAGAGTAAACCCTGATGGGAATGATGCCCATAAAAGATGCACTAATATGAAAGTTCCTTGTGAGAGGATGGAATATGTTAGGAGTCTTATGAAATACATTCAGTACATATGAATCTTTGTTAGGAGACTTTGAATCCCTGTTAAAAGATTCTAACCCGGTTAGGAGTTATGGAAGACAAAAGGACCCACTGTCCAAACAGCTTCAAGGGAAAGATCACTGAACACACTATTCAACTGATCTCTGTATTACTCAAAAAAATAATACCAAAAGATTACTAATCTCAACAACTTATCACTTCTCCTTTGACTGTGCAAAACCACACCAATTGCTTCATTAGATCTCAATACCAGATCTCTATACTTCACATATCCTCTTACAACAAGTATTTCTCAAATTTGCAATTCACTTTCATATACTACTACAAAATATTACATTACAATAAGGAAAACATTCATTCCTTTATACCACACTCAAATAATTACAGATGAGTCGACATACAAATTATAAAACAAAATCTTTCACATGTTACACAATATTTCACAATTACATAAAACTATCGGCTTCCAATTAAGATAATTCTTCACTCATGTGACCTCTAACCTTGTTGTCATGTCCACATCACAATCATCATGTCTTTATCAACTGTACAAATTGGCATGCTCAAATTTTATCCCGATTAGGAGATGTCATCCAATTTCCACAAACCGCTTCTCAGGAAGACTGCCTGAATACTGCTTCCACTAAATTACACATAAATGTCATGAATAGATGAATTTTCATGTGTGCTCTTAACCAAAATCTTAGGAAACATCATAGATTAAGTCCTGAACTCCACATAGCTTGATCTTTAATATCCCACGTGCACTAACACAAACACTGTCTGCTTCTCTGCTAATCTTCAATAGATCACTATGTTGACATCAATGGCAATCACATACATGAATGCAACAACAACTGCTATAGAAAGGCTATGAATACTCCCCCATAGGATATATTCAGCATTCATTCCTAACAAGTTGGACTGCTTCAACCCACTTGGTGAAATATTTTGTGGCTCTTATAATGAGTTTGTGTCCATTTTAAGAGGATGGGTATATCTTTCCAATAGATAAAACACCCATTGTTGGAAGAGCCAACGTGTTATAAAAGGAATAAGCTCCTTTGCACAAGCATGTATGAGATTACCATGTGTAAGATATAAAAAGGTAATCTTGATTATGTAATATATAATATATCAGATTGGGGAAGGTAAGATCTTCTTCTTAACCCCAAATTCCAAAGGAAAGATCCAAATTGATTAACCACAAAAGAATGGTCAATGCATAAATTAATCAATAGATGGAGAATATGAAGAAAGGAGAAAACCTTATATATTGTTATGGAAGGAAGTATTGAAATCTTAATTAAATTGAAGACAAATACTAACCTCAAAGTATGACAGATCTGGAAAATGTTTTTTTTTGGTGTCTGTATTCAGTTTTGGAAAATTCTACAACTGGATTTGGCCTAGAAACATAGAGACAGAGAAAACCCAGAAACCTTTTTCTTTTCTAAGAAAGGTTGACCTTGACCCCTTTATGTTGACCTTGACCTATGCTACTCTGATGAAATTTCTATTCATTGATCCCAAAAGTTTGCTGGTGTCCAAATCTACACTGTAATTCATTGTCCCATACCTGTTCCTGCAAGAAAAATGGTTTTGTTTGTTGGGGGGGGGGGGCTCCTTGGTCAAACCCCAATTTAGGAATTAACCTTGAAATTGAATTGAAATTGTAGTAATAAACAAAGTAAATGAAATAATTCACCTTGCCTATGTTGAAACCCTTGTGGAGGATTTGAATCCTTGAATCTAAAAGTATGGATGCTCCAAATGAATGTAGAATTAGATTTAGGATGTCTCAAATCAATTTTCTTTAGATCTTCAACGCCAATATTGAATGGATCTAGGAATGGGAAGAAGCTTGAATGGACGTGGATGGAGAAATCTTCAACAAGAGGGCTCCATAGAGATTGAATCCTTCAATGGCTACCAATGGATCTCCTTGATGAATTGGATCTTGAATGCTTGAATTCTTGAAGATGAATTAATGCTTGAATTATTTCCTTATCCTTCTTGCTTTCTTCTTGATTTCTTGATTTCTCTTTCTTGAGATTATGATTTTTGATGGATGCTTGATTGAAAGAGATGATTGAAATGAGAGAGGAAGGCTTCCTTTTATACTAGTCTAGGGCACAAAATTCTAGAGAGGCCTACATAGGAGAATCAAATTCCCATTTAAATCTTTACTCCTAGAAATGGACCTAAATTAAATATAATTTAATAGATTACCATTTCGCAGCCCGAAACAGTCGACCCAGAAGTGGGAAATAAATCTTTCTGAAACCTGACATCTGGAAACTTTGGGATTTTGAAATTTGGACCTTAGGTTGGGGTTGAGGTCGACCTTGACCTAAAAAGTCTACCTTGACCCTGAGGTCAAGAATCTTAGAGTTACAATTCAAGATGCTAGAATTATGCAAGAAAGAAGTGGAAAATGGGGCATAACATGGAAAAAGCTAGATCCAAGTCAAAGACCCATTCAAGGAGTTTGACATGACCCCAAACCACTTACTCAGAGGGCTAAACCAATCCTAAATAGAAGTTCTTCCTTTTTTCAATGCTACATTTAGCCCCCACTTTAGCAAGAGTATGGACTCAATGCAAATTCTTGGTAAAGGAGATCATAAAGAAAAATACAATCTTCTTGAAATCAAAGGGACAAAGGAATCCTCAAGCCCCTAGGGAATCAAGTATTCATCAACTCCAAGATTACAATAAGAGAGACATCTCTAGGAAAAAAAAGAGAAAAGGATGTGATTACCTCACACAATGAGAGCTTATGTCCCATTGTGAACCACACAAGGAAATAATGCAACTGGAAAGATGGAGTTGAACCACCTAGTGAATTTGGCTACTCACTAGTCAACCCATCAAGGATTCACCCTTAGGAATATTCTATTCCAAAAGAGAAAAGCCAAAACAAGAGAGATCCAATCTTAAGGACACCTTCAACCTTAAGGGATAAAGAGATCCTATAAGATAAAAATCCATGCTTTAAGGATTAGTCACTAATCCATAAAGGGAGAAAAGAGCTTTGAAAAATATATTGAAAGTGTGTGTTTGAAAAAAGTGAGTAGAGCGTATGCCCCGATGTTAAAGTCATTGCTAACACTTTAACAAGAGCAATGACTTGAACAAAAACATAAACAACTCCACTGATTACCTTTCCACTATGAGCTTCCCCCAATTGAAGACAAATCAAGGGAAATACCACATAAAGATACAAAGAACACATAAGGGATCTACCTATTGTGGGGCAAGTATGATCATAAGATAATATTTATATATGATATTATTGCAAATGAATTAACATCAATCCCCAAAGAAATTAGAACTACAATCACAATGGAGGAAAGAAAACATAAGAGTTACGAAGAAGAGTCTTTTCGGACCACAACATGGAGACCAAAAAGATTCAGTGCTACCAAGTCACAAATCCAAGAGGACTACACAAGGAAAACATTTACGAACAATAGCACAGGTACAAGATAACATGGAAACAACATATAGATGAATAGAGATACATTTAGAGGAATATCACAATAGGTTAGATTCCTTTATCACCTTTCACCAACAAAGTAACGAGGGTCATATAAAAGAATCTAACAAACATTTAGCAAACACATTACGTGAGAATCACAATACAATAGGCAAACACACAAAAAGCTGCCATGAAGGACAAGCCAATCAAGCACATCTGCTACCCTCCCCATCTCGTTCTATATCATTTTGGGAAGGTGGGAAACTCGCAAGAGGGACTATATCCAATGCAGTAGGAATAATAGCCAATTCCAAACAAGGATCCTCTTGAGAATCATAATGTTTCATACTAGGTGTAATTATCAATTGTGCTGAAAGCATATTAGGTAAATTAATATCAATGTCAATAGTCGCATATTCATCATTAACATCATTAGTATCATCAAGATTATCTTCTTCATCAAGATTAATCAAAATAGAATCTAAGATATGAATAGAATCATCATAATCATTCATCTTAACATCATTATTAGCATTAAATTCTTCTAACACATTAGGCATAGGTTGGTCAAAAAAAGGTAAAGAACTTTGAATAACAGAGGCACATGCATTAGCTTGATCTCGACGCTTCTTACGACATTCATCAGTAGATCAGTTAGGTTTTTTCTTTCTTGAAATATGTTGAGAACTAGGAGGGACAACCACAGGTTCCTTCACAGGTTCTATAGGAGGATTAGTAGGATTCTTAGTAGGCTGAAAAACAACACTAGGAGCTTGATTAATAAAACAAGAAGCCATGGATAAAGGAGATATGGAAGGCATAGACAAAAGACCATGATCAAGATCCATATGAGGCATGATGAACTCAAGAATTTTGTGATGTTTATAGGCTTGATATGAGCAAAAAAGGTTATTAGGTCAAGAAGGACATGAATTGGGTAATGAAGACCAAAAGAAGTCAAGTGTAGCACAATCCCTGGGCCTAGAAGGTTGATATAAACTATGATTAATCATCTTTACTTCTCAATCATGAATTAATTTAAAACACTTATGGATAGGAGAAGAAACAACATGCATGGCATTCAACCAAGACAAACCAAACTTAACTTGAAATTTATCAAAAGTAGGAACAACAAAAAAGGTAGTGTCCACAACTTTACCACAAATTTCAATAGGTAAGTTAATAGAACCAAATGATGGATAAAGAAAACCATTACAATTTTGAATCTACACATCCGATGTATCATAAGAATCACATTGTAAGTTCTTCATAAAATGATTTTCTTCAGTAATAGCATTGATTAAGGATGTAGGATCAACAAGACAACCATGTGTAGGTATCTTAGAAATCTAATAATAAATGTAGAGGGGACCATCAGGAGCTTAATAGTCTAAAAGTCATCAAAGGTAATCAAGAGTTCCCTAGGTCTTTTATTCTTAGGTTATTTTTGAGGTTTAGGTTGAGGTGGAACTTGAAGTTGAGTTTTAGATTGAGGCTAGGGTAGAGATACAGATTGAGACAAAACAACATGCTCTACATGGTTAAAAATATGATTGAGATCATCCATCTTTGAATCATAAACAATATCCATAAAAGATGGTTGAACAATGGTATTAGTATCATGTGTAGGAAAAGGATTCGTATATATTTGGAGGTTTTATTAGGAGGAGAGACAAATTTATTCCCACTACCATCAAAATTATCAAAAAATAAAGCATTAGAATCAATGAAATCTTGAACCTTATGTTTTTAAAAATAACACTTCTCAGTATCATGGCCATTCTGATGATGGTATTGGCAAAAGGATTTAGAATCAAAGGATTTGGATGCCACCATAGTAGGTGAAGTAATCATTTTAGCAGTAAAAAATTTACTCATAATAGAATACAAAGATTCAAAAAGAGGAGTAAACATACGATTCAGATGAAAAGAAGTGGATGCAGAAGTGGCATTGTTGGATGCAACAACAACTTGATCAATAACTACATTTTCTTGCCTATTTATCTTGACATAATTATTAGGTTTTTGAAACTTTTTTGGATTAGGAGCAGAATCACTCTTATCAAATAGGACAGGAGCCATTGGAGTGTTGCTCTCAAATTGACTCACTTGCAATTGATAATGATGAAGTGTTGCACAAAGTTGTTGAAAAGAGGTAAATTCAGTAAGCAAAATCTTATCTATAATATCCTTTTGTAAATTTAAAATAAACGTATGTTGAATATCAATACCAAGAACATGATAAGAAATTTGAGCATACAAATGCTTAAATCTACCAATAAATTCAGTCAATTTTTCTTTAGTATTTTGTTTACAATGAATCAAATTAGTTAAGGACACTTGTGGACGAATGTTATTTTGAAATTTTTGGATAAAGGCATTAGCAAGTTTTGGAAAAGAGTCAATAGAATAAGGAGGTAATGAACAATACCATTTCAATGCCTTATCACAAAAAGTTCTAGCAAACAACTTGGCTAAAATCCTATGGTCATGAGCATAGTCTCTAAAAAGGATTTGAAATGTTTTAACATGAGTAATAGGGTCTCCCTTACCATTGTAATTATCAAGATGAGGCATATTGGCTTCCTGAGGAACAGGAGTAGGAATAATGTCTAGGGATAAAGGACTACCCATGTCACATGTAGGAATACTAAACTTGGATTGAGTTAAAGACACACATTGTTGTTGTTGTAAAGAGGACACAACTTGATCCAAACTAATGATTGTGGAATTATTAGATGAAATAGGAGGCATAGAAACATTAGAAACACTAGGTAAAGTGTATGAAGTAGTAAGAATAGAAGACACAACTGATGGAACACTTGGAACCATAGTTGGAAGAGGATTGGAATAAGTAAAAGGAACATTATGATAAGAAGGCTTTGAAGTAGGTAGGGACATGAGAGGAACACTCATAGGAAGAGAGGGAACTGACGTAGTCACTAAAGGAGGAGTGTAAGTATGAATGCTAGATAAAGGAATGGAAGAAGGTTCCACACTAGTGACAGGAGGAGTGAATCCTAAATCTTGTGCTTCCTGAGCTAAAGGTTTAATATTTAAATGCACAAGATGAGTAATACCACGCAAGAGATTAACACCTTGATCACTTTCATGAAGAACTTTCTTAAGAGCATCTATAGATTAAATAAAATCTTGATTATGGTTCTCTTGAATAAGTCAATTTCCCATTTTATCAAGTTTAGTTGAAAGTTTTTGGACTTGTTCAAGAGGAACTCTTAAAGAATCATCCTCATCATGAGATGAGTGAGAAGAGTTATGCTCCATAGTAGGATTGGAATCATGAGTAATCAAATTGTCATCCGGGATCCTAAGGAGAGGAGAGGAAGACTCATGATCAAAGAAACCCATAAGTCTACAACTTCTTCTAACTAGAATATTATAAGTAGGACTAAAGGTAGTAAAGATCATATACCAATGCAATGCAAATGAACTATACTAGGAAAACAAAAAGCATCAACAAAAAAATGATTTTTAATTTTTGCTTTATATGAAATGTAAATGCAAACATATAAAATAAGGCTAATACATGCAAGATCTAACACCATAAAAGAAAGAGTTGTCTTCTTGTTAGGTTCACCAAAATGTAAGTTATAAAAAGGAATCTTGACTATGTAATATATAATATATAGGATTGGGGAAGGTAAGATCTTCTTCTTAACCCCAAATTCCCAAAGGAAAGATCCAAATTGATTAACCACAAAAGAATGGTCAATGCATAAATGAATCAATCGATGGAGAATATGAAGAAAGGAGAAAACCCTATATTTTGTTATGGAAGGAAGTATTGAAATCTTAATTGAATTGAAGAAAAATACTAACCTCAAAGTATGATAGATCTGGAAAATGCTATTTTCTAGTGTCTGTGTTCAGTTTCAGGAAATTCTGCAACCGGATCTGGCCTGGAAACACAAAGCCAGAGAAAACCCAAAAACCTTTTTCTTTTCTGAGAAAGGTCAACCTTGACCTAGGTAGAAAGGTCGACCTTGACCCCTTTATGTTGACCTTGACCTGCGCTACTCTGATGGAAATTCTATTTGCAGATCCTGAAAGTTTGTCGAAAAGGGTTTCTAAATCTGCACTATAATTCGTTGTCCCATACCTACTCCTACAAGAAAAATGGTTTTGTTTTTTGGGGGGAGGGGTTTTCCTTGGTCAAACACCAATTTAGGAATTAACCTTGAAATTGAATTGAAATTGCATTAATAAACAAAGTAAATGAAGCAATTCACCTTGCTTATGTTGAAACCCTTGTGGAAGATTCCAATCCTTGAATCCACAAGTATGGATGCTCCAAATGAACATAGAATCAGATGTAGGATGTCTCAAATCAATTGTCTTTAGATCTTCAACACAAATCTTGAATGGATCTTGGAATAGGAAGAATCTTGAGTGGATGTGGATGGAGAAATCTTCAACAAGAGGGCTCCATAGAGATTGAATCCTTCAATGGCTACCAATGGATCTCCTTGATGAATTGGATCTTGAATGCTTGAAGATGAATTAATGCTTGAATGCTTTCCTTCTCCTTCTTTCTTTCTTCTTGATTTCTTGATTTCACTTGCTTGAGATTATGATTTTCTATGGATGCTTGATTGAAAGAGATGATTGAAATGAGAGAGAAAGGATTCCTTTTATATTAGTCTAGGGCACAAACTTCTAGAGAGGCCTACATAGGAGAATTAAATTTCCATTTAAACCTTTACCCCTAAAAATGGACCAAATTTAAATATAATTTAAGATTTTACCATTTCACAGCCTGAAATAGTCGATCGGAAGCGGGAAATAAATCTTTCTGAAACCCGACATTTGGAAACTTTGGGATTTTGAAATTTGAACCTTGCATCAAGATCGAGGTCAACCATGACCTAGGTCATGGTCAAGGTTGACCTTGACCCTAAGGTTAATAATCTCAGAGTTACAATTTAGGATGCCATAATTATGTAGGAAAGAAGTGGAAAATAGGGCAGAACAGGGAAAAAGATAGATCCAAATCAAAGACCCATTCAAAGTGTTTGACATGACCTCAAAACACTTACTCGGAGGGATAAACCTATACAAAATGGAAGTTATTCCATTTTATGATGCTACACCATGTAGCTAGCATTTCTTACAAGCTCTTGCATACCTTGTTGCCTCCTTTTCCATGTCTGATCAGTAGAAGCCAGCTCTTAAGAGTTTATGAGCTAAGTTCAGACCATTAGAATGAGATCCACATATGCCAGTGTGAACTTCAGCTAATGTACATTTTGAATCCTATTTTTCTAAACACCTCTATAAAGTTCCATCTAAACCTCTCCTATACAGATCATTTGTAATGATGACATACCGTGAGGAGTTTTAGATAAGGTTTCTTCATTAATTTTTGGTTAAGTTATCCTAGATAACTTGGCCTCAAAGGTAGGAGTAAATATGGTTGTAGTTAGAAGAGTCTAGGATTATGATGGTACATATCATCTAGGATTCAAGGGGGTTGTAGGAAGGGTGATGAAGTTCTTCCACTAGAAATTCATAATCAAAATCCTCTTCTTGCTAAGGTAAGGAACCCAAAGTAGAGATGATGTCAACAACTTTATTCTCTATCCTTGGGATCTATTGGAATGTGATGAATGTGAAATACTTCTTGAAGTCATCAACAATGCACTTTTAGTGTAAGATTTTATCATCCCTTGTTTGGTAGACATCATTAATCTGGTTGATCACAAGTTGGGAGTCACCGTGGATATCTTACCTAGAGATATTCCATTCCAGAGCCAATTTCATCTCATTTACTAAGGCTTTATATTCAAAAATATTGTTTGTACAGGGAAAATAGAGCATGCACACCTTAGGGATAGAGTAAATTTGAGAAGTAATGAACAACACACCCACTCCTGAACCCTACTGGTAAATGATCCATCAAAGAACATTTTATAGGAACATTGAGTGATATGCATGACATTTTATAGGAACATTGAGTGATATGCATGATAGACCCATCTAGAAATTCCACACTGATAGGTTGTTCTCTTTGTAGTGGTGCATCAGCCAACTGATCTGCAATTTCCTATCCTTTAATAGCCTTGTGTTCAACATATTCAATGTCAAACTCACTCAGGATCAAAACCCACTTAGCCAACCTACCAGTCAAGGTGGATTTGCTTAATAAATGCTTGAGTGGGTCTATTTTTATGACTAGCTATATAGGATGTGCCAACATGTAATGCCTCAGCTTCTGGGATGCAAAAACCACTGCCAGGCAAGATTTCTCAATCATGGAGTAATTTATTTCATAGGAGATAAAAGTCTGATTGATATAGTAAATATCTCACCATTCTTTTTCCTCATCATTTTGTGCAAGGAGTGCCCCCAGTGATGTATCAGTAGCTAAGATATACAGAATGAGTGGCTTACCTTGGATTCAGGACATCAAAACTGGTGGTTTTGCTAAATATTCCTTGATTTGGTTAAAATTTTGAGCACACACCTCATCCCATTAGTATTGTACTCCTTTGAAAAGAGGCTTTGTAAATGGTTGAGCTTTATCTACTAGTTGAGAGATGAACCTCTTGATTGACTGAATTCTTCCCTGAAGGGTTCTCATTTGACTGTTATTCTTAGGTGGTGGCATTTCAATAATAGCTTGCACTTTTCCAGATCTACCTCAATTCCTTTGGCTGAGATGATTTATCCTAGTAGCTTACCAGATGCTATGCCAAATGCATACTTATTAGGGCTCAACCTTAGCTTGAACTATTCCATCATGTCTATGAACTTTTCTTGATCATGTAGATGTGTGGGCCTCTTTCTTGTTTTAACAATGGTATCATCTACATAATCTTCCATGTTTTTGTGAATTATATTATGGAAGATGGTGGTAACTACTCATTGGTAGGTTTCTCTAGTGTTCTTTAAACCAAATGGCATGATGTTCCAACAAAATGTCCCCCAAACATAGGTAAATGCTATCTTCCTTGGTCTTATGGGGTGATTTTGATTTGATTATATCTAGAAGAACCACCTATTGGAGACTACATCTCATATCTAACCATCATATCTACAATAATGTCGATATTGGGTAAAGGAAAGTCATCCTTAGGATAGGCCCAATTGAGATCTCTGAAATCTATGCATACTTTCAAGGACTTATCTATCTTAGTCACTGCCACAATGTTAGAGATCCATTCAACATATGAAATTTCTCTGATGAACCCTGCTTTAAGTAATTTTTCTAGCTCAACTTTTACTAAGAGAGCCACATGAGGGTGCATCCTGTAAATCTTTTGTTTGATAGGCTTATCCCCTGGTGCAATTGAAAGGTGATGCATTATCAAATCTGGGTCCAATTATGGCATGTCTAAGTAGGTCCACGCAAAGTTAATCATTTTCTCCTTGAAGAATTGAGTGAATGTTGTGAGTTCTTTAGTTGATAATGATTGTGCTAGATGGATTACTTGCGGATGTTCACTAGTTCTAATATTTATTACCTATGTGGGTTCTATGAGAACTGATGATTGCTCTTGAAAGTGACTAGGAAAGACATCAAGCACCCCATCTTTTGGCACCTCAGAGAGGTTTTCACCATTAGATGTGTCTTTTCCTTTTACTATTTTATGTTCTAAGACTACCACAATGTGGTTTTCACCCTCAAAATCTCTATTTCTTTTAATTTTGTGACTCAGGTACTTGATATCCACCTCAGTCAAGTTCACTTGAGATTCACTGGTGGAATAAGTTATGAGTTTGATAGCATTGAGATAATAGGCCAAGGAATAGACATTGGAAAAGGTGGGGATGCCAAGTGTTTCATTCTACTATGTCCAGTTAATGATTTCAATATGTATGAGGTATATGTCATCATCTAGTTCTAGGGCATTCATAGTATGTTCTTTGTAACTTACAACTGAAAAGTCAAGATCTAAAGCGTCACTTTGAAATAGTGTATTTAGACCAAAATGAATCTTATCATTTTTATTGAAATTTGTGTTAGCTACATGCAAACCTAACCCATTTGATCTAACTATAGGATGTGGACTCCCTTCTCATCTCATTCTAGTATCTATTGTGCCTTCTTGCTGAAGCCATGTTCTGATAGGGACTAACTCAATCCTAGAACTCCTTGAGGGGAATGTATTTATGCCAACATTTATTGAGTCTGAGTTTCTGTCAGTAAACACCCTTTTAGGCTTTGTTGGAATTTTTTGGGTGATCATTTTTGTCTCATTTGTATCCTGAATTGTTAGGTCACCCTCTCCAAATTTGAATTTTCTATAGCTCTTGCATTCAAGCTTTCTTGTTGTGCAAAAAACTCATTCCTAGACCTTGCTAAATTTCATGTAGCTATCATAGGATGAGGTATAATGTACCCATGATTTGTGTAACAAGATGGAGTGTTGTGTTGATTGTAAAAAGATGGCCTAGGAACCATGAGGATGATTTCTATGCGAGGAGTGAAGGGGTCTTCATCATTTATTTATTCTTGGGAGTTTGAGATCTCTCCCCTTTCAATATTTGTGATAGTGGTGTAGTTATGTATTACATCCACTTCAATATCCACTATAGAATCTGAGAGTATTTCCCATTCATACTTGTGTGAATCAGTTCGAGTGTCATAAGACCGGTCTAGTTATTGTGCAAGAGTCATGGGAGGTTTTGCATCCTCTTCTTGGTCATTGTTCTCCTGTTGTCTTTCTTCTTCCTATGTTGGTATGGGAAACTCATTAGGATCAATGAAATGGGGAAGATCCAACACATGTGATATAGTTACTAGTTGTCCCTAATTAGGATGCCTATCCTCTAATCCTTGGTTAACCTCACTTTGTTTTAGCACCAAATTCTTCCACTGGCGAACTTGGTGGACTTGATCCCAGGATATCTCAACACCATTATGGAAGAGATGGAATTATTACAATAGGTCTTTGATTCAATTATGCTTTTGTAGCAAGGATGATTTCTTGCTCATGTTGAGCAACCTAGGGATCTTCTATTGGTGGACTTGGTGGTCTAGGTTCATGAAGATCTCTCCACCACTACAGGAGATATGGTTCCCCCTGATAGTCAGGATCCTCTATTCCAATATTCAATAATCTTTCAAAGGGTAAAGATTCAATTTTAGCTTGTTCACTATTTGAATTAAATATGGGTCCTCCTTGATCAATGACAGGATGAATTTTAGCCACCTTAAAACTGACAATGGTTTTATCCCTAGGATTCCTAAATTCTACATAGAGTGGTTCAACAAGCCCTATTTCAGTCATCCCTAGAGGTCCTTTCCCTTTGTAACCCATTTTCTTTGTTAGATCATACCCCTTATTGTATTTTTAAAGGTATATTTCACAATGCTTGACCACAGTATCCTTTGGTTCTTTGTAGAGCCATGCGAGAATGACTTTCTCTTCATTCTCATCTTCTAGAAGCATAGTTTCCTAAATAAAGCTACCATCATAGATAACTTGTGGTGGTGTGGTTGTTGGATTCATTGCCTCTGAGGGTCTTCCATGTGGTATGGGAGATATGGATAGTGATGCCATTGATAGGAAAAGTTTGAGCTAATAGCCACCCATCCTGGTATCTCTAATTTTCAATTTCCTCTCCATTTATGCCATCATGTTTCTCCCATACTTAGGAGTAGAGGCTTCCCTGTTGTGTGGTATGAGGGTGTCAGCCAATTTTTTTAATGCATTGCAAACATAGCTAGTGTCTATAGGTACAATGAATTCCATACCTTTGAATGGGAACTTGATACACTGATGGAATGTGGATGATACTTCTTGCATCTCATGATTCCATGTTCGTCCGAACAAAATATTGTATGCTAGTGGGAGATCGAGGACTTGGAAAATGACCTCTCTTTCTATAGGTCCCACTCTAACAAGTAAGCATGCGAGACCTTTGAAAGATCTCTCCTATTCATCATAGGCTTTGATAGTTATTTTCTTCTTGGGATCAATAGAAGACTCAAAAAAGCCTAGTTGTTAAATCAATTTGTATATACAAATATTCAATCCCACACCTCCATCTATGAACACTCATTTGACCCAACCCTTGTGGATAAAAAATTTGATATGCAAGGGGTGATTGTGTAGGTGACTAAGGGAATTATCATCTTCCTCAGAAAATGACAGGTAATGTGGTGAGGTCAAAAGACCAACCATAAATTGGAATCAATATAAATCCAAGTCCTTACGGACTTTGGCGGTTGACAAGGCTCTATCTAAGATCTCTTTGTGAGCAAAAGATATCTTGAGTAACTCAATGATCGATATATGAGTAGTCATCTTTTTTAAGTGCTCAATAATGTTGTAGTTAGCAACATGTGATAAAACCATCTATATGGAATTTGATGACTTGGAAGTAGTTGTAGCTGGTTATTCTCCCAATGTGGAGGGCTTTGAAGATGATGGTTGATCAGTAGAGTTGGAAGATTTTACTCCTCCCAGAGTGACCTTTTCTTGCACTTAGGTCACAACATTGGCAACTTGAGACTCTCCTTCTTGCTTTGGGATAATAATGACATTGTAGTGTTCATAAGGGAATGCCTCAAGCATATTGATGACATTTTTATTATTGGCACCATAGGTATGATTAATGTGGGCACCATCTTTTAGCTTAGAGATTTTCCTTTTCTCATATTTTGGTAAGGCATCCTTGAATTCCTTGTGATCTGTGTTCATGGTTAGATTATCCACTATAATCACTTCATTATCAATGAGATCCTAGATCTCATGCTTGAGTCTCATGTAGTTTTTGGTCTTATGTCCCTTATTTCTATGAAAGTCATAGTAGTCATTTTCATTCCACCACTTGGGTTTGACTTTTGGCTCATATGACCTAGAATAGTCTAACAATGTGATTAGTTGGTTTTCTAAGAGAGTCTTGAGTGCATATTTGTATGAGTCTCTAAGGGGAGTGAAGTTACGCTTAGGCTTAGCCCATGGTTTATCTTTGAGAAGATTTCTTATTCCTTTGCATGGAGCCTTGGTGGTATTTTCAGTAGCTTTAAGGTCCTTAATGCCACTTGTGAGGCTGAACACTGTTGGTTTTAGTTGGGGAGAAACTTGATCAACTACCCCATTATTTACCACATTCTTGTTTTGATTCCAATATTTATTTTTGTCCTTAGAACTAGAACTAAAATTGTTTTCTTTATAAAGGGTGATCTCACCCTTTTTCATAAGCACATCTTCTATTTTCAACACATTCTTCACCAACCTATCAAAGGTATTTGGGTCTTGTAACTATATAGGGAAGCTCAACTTTGGGACTAGTGTACTGATGAAAATATCTATCTTTTTAGTCTCAGGAATGAGACATGGATATCGAGAAAATATTTTCCTCCATCATTGGAGGAATTTTAAAAAGGACTCTCCTATTTTTCACTTCATGTTGCACAAATTTGTAATCATTACAAGATGTTGAATTTTATAGGTGTAATATTGTAAAAATCCTTCAATGAGCTCGTCAAAATTTTTTTATGCCTCTGGGTAACTTTGAGAACCACTCAATATCTTGACCTCCCAAACTCTGGGGAAATAGGCACATAAGGTATTTCTTGTCATGCATAAATTCCATGCACTATGCATAGAATTTCCGAATGTGATCTTGAGGGTCAAAATCCCCTAGGTACTTGTCAAACTTTGGAATCTCCACCCCATAAGGAAATGGAGGCAAGTACAACTCCTTTTTGAAGGGGACACATCTTTAAAAAGTGAAATTTGAGTATGGTCCCCCTATACTTTTTGAAAACTAATTAAAATCCAATTTTTTTATAGGTATGTAGTGTGCATTCTAGTTTCTAAAAATGTAATGTATTTCAAAATTCAATGAATAAGAAAAAATCCATGCCTCAAATACTGCACATTAGTTTTGAAAAAAACCAAATGCACAAACAAAATAAATTATAGATGAAAAGATTTATATAATCAAAATTTAAAAAATAAATATTGTTAGATAAATGATAGATAAATTAATAGTATCATGATGTTTTTTTGTCTATGTTGAAACATGTGCAAACTTGATGGGGAGAATGAACAAAATTTTGAGATTTTTCCCTATCTTTTATGACAAACATGTCTCAATCATATAATTCTCATCCAAGCCTTTGGGTTGGATGCCCAAGGAAAATCCAAGGCTAAGGCTCAATATTTCACAAGGCAATTAATATGGTCCATGCCAAATATGACAAGTGCCAAACATAGAAAATGCTCTCTGTAGGGCATGTGCCAAATATGGAACTAGAAAAATGTTTAACATTGCTCATTACTAAGTATCTATTTCTCTATGTCTCCCAACTGCACTAGAACTTAGACTTTAGGATTTCAAGCTATTATTTCCACCTCTTCATCCACGGTTCATTACCCCAACTCTCTATATATCCTCCTCTATTCATATCATCCCTTTGTATCTCTCCAACTAGGTCCCTAACATCTATTTCTCCCTCTAAGTATCTCACCTCTCTATCTGTGCCCTCTCTAGTTTTCTCTCTCCATCTCCACCTCTACCCCCCTTAAGGGTCTAACCTTTATGAACTCTCTCTCTCTTTCTCATAATTAAGTAAACAAGATACAAAATGAATACACCTCTCAATATTTTTCACCTCCCTCTCTCTCTCTCTCCCCTCTCCCCCTTCTCTCACTCTTTCTTCTCCCCCTCATCTCCCTTCCCCATCTTACTCACCCTTCCCCCTTTCTCTCACCTCTCCCTATCTCCCATATCTCCCTTCCCCTTATTTTTTTTATCTTTTCTCCTCTCCCTTTCTCCTTCCCTCTTTCTCTCACTATCCCCATCATCCCTCTCTCCTCCATCTCTTTCTCCCCTCTCCCTCTCCATTTCTCTCATCTGCATTCCCCATCTCATACTCTCTCCATCTCCCTATATCTCTATACATTTTCCCCTATACATCCCCTCTCTCTCTTTTTCCCTATCCTATGACATGTTCCAAATACGGCACTAGCCAAATGTTTAACATTTCCAACTAGTAAGTATCTATTTCTCTCTATCTCCTAACTTCACTAAAACTTAGACTTTAGGGTTTCAATATATTATGTCTACCTCTTCATCCATGTTTCATTACCCCAATTTCCTATATATCCCCCTCTATTCATCTCATACCTTTATTTCTCTGTAACTAGGTCTCTAGCATCTATTTCTCTCTCTAAGTCTCTCACCTCTCTATCTATACCATCTCTAATTTTTTCTCTCCATGTCCACCACTCTCCCCCCTTAAGGGCCTCACCCTTTATGAACTCTCTCTCTTTCTCAAAATGAAGTAAACATGATACAAAATGAACTCCTCTATCAATATTTGTCACCTCCCCCTCTCTCCCCCCTCTCCAACCCCTCTCCCTCATCTCCCTCCCCCCTCTGATAATCTCTCCAACCCCTATATCTCTATCCATTTACCCCTATACATTCCCTCTCTCCAATTTCCCCTATCCTATTTCTCATATCTCTCTCCATTTCACCCTCTATCCTCCCTCTCCCCATTTCATCAATTCCTTCTTTAATATATATTTTCATATGTCTCTTTAACCCTCTATAATTGTTTTCCTCTCCCCCTCACTTTACTAAATATGAAAGATGACTGAGAGGGGGAGTTCAATTCTACAAATTTCACAAGATTTAAACCTTTAATAAATTTCACCAAACTTACTTTAGTCCCTTAATAACTTAAATACGTAAAAATCAAAAGCATAACAACCATTAAACACTTGACACACTAGATCACCAAAATAAATATTTAATTTATAATGATTAATTAATAATTAATAATTAAATCCAACCAACACAAATAAATATTAGGATCATGTCCTTAAGTGACTCTACACTAAGTGTTGGTGTAATTAATTAATCCTAATTACATTTTACTTAAGCTTACTTAGAATAATGCATTACATAGTAGTCTACATTGTAGACACCTAGGAATTTGCATCTTGTTTTAGCACATGATGTAGGAGAATTCCCTCTTTAAGTGGCGATAGTTTTATCTCATTCCACTTTATGTGTGGGATCTGAACTTTAGTGCTCTTATCAAATTGTTCCACATACTTCATTGTACAATGGAGGATGATCCAGCTTTGGTGGACATGTGATTCCACCTAGTGTGGTTGATAGGTTATCACTTTCTTACCTCCTAGTTATCATATCTTGCCTATATAAACATACACATCTACATTGTACTCAATGGGCTTTACTGATGCATTATTGATCATTATTGAATCTAGTCAATTAATTGATCATATCATTTGTCTCTCTCTTTTGTGCTAGTCATTGGGCTTCTAGATCTTGGCATATTCTTTCATTGCCTTAGGAAAATTATTACATAGTATCAAAGCTTGATTCAAATTATTACATGGCATTAGATCCATATGAGAATTCATTGCATAGCCTTTGGAAATTTTTTTTTGATTCATATGTTTAAGGGCTTGATTTAGATTTAGGCTATCAGTAGCTTGTAGGAGTGTCTAGAAAAAGAGCTAACCTCACCATTGCATCTAGGTGACCATTCTGATGAATTTTGACTATAAATTCATCTATATTAGGTGAAATTCAAATCTGAGGCAATTTTTTTACAAAGTAGGCCTATATGACCCAATCTGCAATGGGTATGATTTTTTTTAGTTTTTAGATCTTGAATTAATTTGATATTTTGTCATTATGTTTTGGAAAATAAATTTGGTGCCCTTTGCCTTTTATCAGTGTTTTGCATAGATCACAAACATCAAGGTAAGAGAACTATCAAATCTACTATGACGCCAATGTCAAAGACATGTCAGACCATCCATGTACTACAAAGGTCCACACATAGATTCAACAACTGGCAAGATCGTACTGACTGTAATCTTGATGTTTTATTAATTAACAATGAAGTCTCATATAAAAGGAGGTGATAGTCCCACATTTTTATGAATCTGGGATTAATTATTTGAGCACTACCATCATTGTGGTCTCCCACTAGGAAACTCTCTTATCATTCCTCCCCTCACGAGTCCTAACACTTTGAATGTGGTTCCTCGAGCTCCCATCCTTGCTACCAATGCTCACCACCACTCAACTCCCGTGGTGGGTCCACAACACCAATTCCTCCTGCAATTGATAGCTCAACACTGGAATCTTTTCTCAGTATGATAGTTGGGAATATAGACAAAGCCATGCAAGAAAGGTCTGCCATGTGGCATCTAGGATATTTTCCATGTGGCATACCAATCCACAAGCATTCTGGCAACATGGCACATTTTGATTGGATGTAGTATACATAGTCAACAAGCCAAGTAAGTAGCCTTGTATTTTTTCTTTTGATGCAAATTTCACTAGTTTAACTTTGATGGTTGTTTGGCTATCATAAGTGGCATTTTTTATTCTTCTTTGATGGTTGTCTACCCATCAATTTTGACACAGCATCTACATCATATTTTTCTAAGCTTAAATTTGATGACTATCTATCTGTCATTCTTGGGTGTAATTGTTCTACTATGATGGTTGTTTAGACATAAAATTTAATATACTTGTTTTGTTGACATCATCAAAAAATTTGAGAATTTTTAACCCCTCATCAATTTTAGTTTCAATTTTGCAGTTTGACTTTGGTGGGCCATAACTTGGTCATACAAACTCCTTTTTGAGTGCTTTTAAAAAAAAATTGTGTAGAATCTCCTAAAATTTTGAGTGCATCATCAAGTGGAATGAGGAAATCTACAACTAGATCTTCTAGAGATGGAGGAATGTGAGGATCACCAAAGTTCTCCCAAACAATGGTCCAAATTGTCTGTGGGCATTGAATGCCTCTTAACTTGGGTAAGATTGGATGTCAGAGAAATTGAATGATGTTCATAATGATCAATAATTAAATAAGATCATTCTTTTCCTCTCAAGTTAATTGATTCCACCATGACTTTGGCTCAAGGGAAAGTCCATAAAGATGAGGCAAAAGATCAAATATTGTAAAGGTTCAGCCATCAATTTTCTATTAGTCAGAGTATTTTTTTCCCTAATTAGGTGAAGTCAAAAATACTTGTAAAAAGAGATTAGGGTTTGAGATTCAATGTATGAGGTATTTGTAGCTTCCTATGGTGGTATTGAGTTGCAGGTTTTAGATTGTAATCACTAGATAATAATAAAGATATTGGACTCGCTGTTGGTGGAGGTAGCCCAGGGATTGGGTGAACCATGTTAAACATTGTGTTATTGTGTTTTTTTTTGTGTGTTAATATTTGCATTTTTCTTCTTATTATTCTAACAGTCTCTTAATCTTCAAAGAAGACATTTGAGTCTTTAGAGATTGGTATTCATGAGTCTCTTCCTTCACTTGATATGTCACATTTCTTGGTTTCTAGGTTTATCATGATTATGTGTTGGAGAATCCTATTCATTTTTTAGAGACACCAAACATTTTGAGGTTTCTTCCTACAAATTAGGGAGGCTTTATTCATACACCTTTTCCTTTGTTTCTTTTTAAGGGGAGGAACAATATTTAATTTTCATGGAGCACTTTCATTTGTTTATTTATCCTAGAGCATCTACCATTGGTGTACCTTCTACATTGAGGGGGGACTTCTTTGTCTCTCTTCATATTTAGAGGGGACATCATTTTCTTTGGAGCTTGATCACACTCAGTTACCATTGGTTCCTTACTTGTCAACTTCTATTGGGTATGTTCCTAATTGGAATAGTGGCACCTTTATCATCTAAGGACATGGAAACACATGAGAATATTTTAGAGACATCATCTTCATACTTCATTTGGATTCCCCTTCCTATTTCCTATCCAAAATGGGAAGCATGATTGCATCTATACTTGGTCTATCTTCTCCCAAGGGGAGAAATGTTTTGTATAGGAATTGGTCTATTTTTTGCCTTCAAGCACTCACTATTCTTGTAGGACATTGTTCATTATGGGAGGGATATCATGTCTATGTGTTTCCTTCCTACGGGCGGATTATTGATTATATATACATGATGTATGTAGTCCTAAGGGGGTATTGAATACTCCATCCATGCATCTTGTGTGTATTCATCTTTCTTTTTTGGGGGGGATTTTTTCCCATGACGTTTTCTCCCTTTCTTTTTCTTATGAGAGATTGCATTGCATTTTTTTTGCACTTTCATATTGTACATGGGTACCTAACATGGCCTAGTAGCATGAACCCATCTAACATTTCCATCTAGCATTGTGAGTTTAAGTGCATTCCCCTATGTTTAAATTAAAGGGTAATCTTGGTGTAATTAATTAATCCTAATTACACTTTACTTAAGCTTACTTAGGATAATGCATTACATAGTAGTTTTCATTGTAGACACCTAGGAGTTTGCATCTTATTTTAGCACATGGTTTAGGAGAATTCCACTTTAGGCGGTGATAGTTGTTATCTCATTCCACTTTATGTGTGAGATCTACCTTTAGTGTTCTTATCACATTATCATCCTCACATTGTTGCACATACTTCATTGTACAATAGAGGATGATCCACCTTTGGTGCACATGTGATTCCACCTAGTGTGGTTGATAGGTTATGACTTGCTTACCTCCTAATTATCATTCCTAGACATTGGGAGATGTGAATGAAAAAGGTGAATTAAAAGATGAATGAAATTTGTCACATGAGTACAAATTTAGATTGTGACCCATGTGAGAAACGTAAAGGTCAAGGTCAGAAAGTAAAAGATGATTTAAATTAATGAGTCCTAGGTGTCTTAAGGAGTCATAAGTGGTCTTAGGATACATTAATGGATCCAAATATATCTTAAGGGGTCTTAGGTGTTATAAGTGGTCCTAAGGGGTCCTCGGATACATAATTACTTTATCTTTTCCTAGGATTTATTAAGGGTTACTTGGTGTTTTAACTACTCTCAAGGGGCCCTATGATACATTAATGGGTGCTATGATGACTTAAGGGCACTTGAGTTTCTCAAGAGGTCCTAAGGGGTCCTCTTATGTATCAATAGGTCCTAATGATACATTTATGAGAACTAAGTGGGCCTGAGATATACTAATGAGCATTGTAATCCATTCATGGGCCCCAAGGCATTCTAGGATACATTAATGGGTCTTAGAGTCCAAAAGGTTCCTAGATGTCTTAAGATATCCTAAAGAGTCCTAGAATATCTCAAGTGGTCATAAAGGGGCCTAATACACATTAATAATGTGTCCTAGTTTGTCTTAAGGGGTCTTAGATGTCTTAAGAGATCACGAGGTCTCCTCGTACATGTATTAATGTGTCCTATGATACATTAATGGATTTTGGGATACATTGATTGAGTCTTAAGGGTCCTAGGATACATTAATGGTTTATAGGAGTATTAAGGGGTGCTAAGGGGCTGTAGGTGTCTTAAGAGGTCCTAAAGCATCCTAGGATATACTAATGGGTCCTAGGATGTCTTATGTGGTCATAATAGGATCCTAAGATACATTAATGGGTCTTAGGTTATCTTAAGGG
>BSBK01004887.1:0-150726 GCA_027943335.1 Chamaecyparis obtusa | reverse complement strand
ATATTAATATATAATTATATATATTATATATATTAAAAAATATATTAAAATATTTACATAATATGCCTTAATACCCTTTAAACGATATATATATATATATATATATATATATATATATATATATATATATATATATATATATATATATATATATATATATATATATAATTTGTACATATATTTATATAATATAAACATTGAATATAATTATATACAATACATATTAATATATAAAAAAATATATTAATTTATAAAATATTATAACATAAAATATATATGACATACAATTTAAAACCCCTGAGATATTATAATATAAAATATATAAATTAATATATAATTATATATAATACATATTTAAACATTATATAGAAAAGTTCAATTTTTTCATTTACTCCCACCATTTTTTCAACTCAAAAATATCAGGTACCCAATTGTAAATTGTGTACCTGATTAGGCTTGTGTTTTGGTGTAAGGTTTGCCCAAGTGTACTGACACCTAGGCCTACTAAAAGTCAACATACATTTTCATGCGCTTTTGGATGAGTGAAAAGTGGATTTTTTTACATTGCCACTTTTTGGCCCCTCATGGTCTTGCACATACCCATTTGCCCTAATTAGTCTAGAGTTAAGTCATAATAGGTCATAATAGGTCCTAATTGGTCTTAATTGGTTCTAATAGGTCATATTGAGATCCTAATTATTTTTAATAGGTCATATTAGGTCCTCTTTGGTTCTAATTATTTCAAATTGAGTCTAATTAGGTCCTAATTAGTTCTAATTGGTCCTAATTAGTCCTAATTGGTCATGGTTGGTCATAATAGGTCCTAATAGGTCATAATCGGTCATGTAATAGGTCCTAATTGGTCCTAATTGGTCTAGAATTAAGTCATAATAGGTCATGTAATAGGTCATAATAGGTGCTAATTAGTCCTAATTGGTCTAATTAAATTTAATTGGGTCCTAATAGGTCATATTAGGTTATAATTGAGTCTAATCCATCTAATTACTTGTCTAATTAGGTCCTAATTGGTTCTAATAGGTCATCTTAGGTCCTAATTAGATCTAATTGGTTCTAATTGAGTCTAATTAGGTCTTAATTAGTTCTATTTGATCCTAATTGGTTCTAATTAGTCCTAATAGGTCCTAATAGGTCTAATTGTGTCTAATTAGGTCAAAATAGGTCTAATTAGGTCTAATTGGGTCTAAGTAAGTCCTAATTGGGTCTAATTTGTCATAATAGGTCCTAGCCAGATCTAGTTAGGTCTAATAGGTACTAATAGGCCATAGTTAGGTCTAGTTAGGTCTAATAGGTCCTAATAGGTCCTAATACCTTTCTAGTTAGGTCTAATTAATAGATAGTTAAACCTGTAATTGGTCGAGGACTAATACCTGTCTAATTGGTCCTAATAAGTCCTAATAGGTTAGGTAATTGGTTCTAATTGGTCTAATAGGTCCTAATAAGCCCTAGTTAGATAGATAGTTAGGTTGAATTGGTCCTAATTGATTTAATAGGACCAAATAGGTCTACAGTTAGGTCTAGTTAAGTCTAATAGCTCCTAATTGGTCCAGTTACCTATCTAATTGGTCCTAATAGGTCTATTTAGACCTAATACACCCTAATACATCTAACTGGTTAGACTAACAAGTCCTAATAGATCTAATTGGTAGGACTAATAGGTCCTAGTTAGGTCTACTTGGTCCTAATAGGTCTATTTAGACCTCTAATTAGTCTTAATAGGTCCTAATTGCTAATAATTAGTTTTATTAGGTCTAATTAGGTTAAAAATTAGGTATTACAATATCACATTTACATGATGAACATTAAGATAAGTCTTGACCATCAACTTAAAATATCTAGAGAGAAAACATCTTAGACATACCTTGTTTCCAATAATAATAACCTTTTCATGATTCTTCACGTAGTCTTTGTTCAGTCTCTTCTAAATAATGTCATGTACTTTTGTTTAGCCTTCTCTTTTTATTTCCCATCACAACTTAGAAAATTGTTCCATGCCAAAATGTCTTCCTTCTCCTAAATGTGAATTATTTTACAACTTTCGGATTAATGAAATGAAAAAATATACATTTATTTATACCTAATCATTATTAATAGAAATCACACCAAATAGGCTGACCTAGGTTTCCATCGAAAGTCAAAGTTGACTTTCAATCGAAACTAACTTACTTTCTATCGAAAGTAGTTTAGTTATTGCTAAAACTTGCATTATCCATAGAAGTACTTTCTATCAAAAGTACCTTGTTTAGGCCATGGTTGCAAGCTATGAAGCAATTATGAGAATTTCATGGCTTCAGGCCTCAAGCACAGTGATCAAATGGAAGAATAAGAAGACATCCTTTTTCATACAAAAAGTACTCAGAACTAGCTTTCTAACGATTATATATTTGACTATTTTTGAATTTATTATGTGTATGGTTTTTGACATTAATTGAATGTAGATTTTTTATCAAATATAAACCTCTGAGTTTGATGTTCAATGAAAAATAGTAAAAAGGGGAAATTTTTCTTGAAAAATAACAGTGCCCTCCATATTCAAGTCTACTTTCTATCAAAAAATATATATTTGAAATTTGATAAATAGACAACAAGTTATAAGCTATGTAACTTTAAGGTATGTCAAAATTATGGTTTAGTCAACTTTAAACGTTAATAAAATATGCAATAATCATGATAATGCTCTGAAACCAATTGTATGCCCTCTGTATGGATGTTACGAAACAAAATTTGAAAGAATCAGATTCGATATCTATTTTACAAAAAAGTTATGCTCTATGAAAATAATGTTACTATTTGAAAATGACGTTTTCAACACCATACCAATTTTTGTGGGAGAAAGAAAAAAAGTATTCAAATAAATTCAAATAAAATAAAAAATATATATATTTATATTCTAGATAGAAAATCCTAAAAGACTCTAATTTACTTCGTCCTCCGATTTCGAACGGTTCAATGGCAATATGCATCTGAATCTGAAAGTTTTTCTCAAAATGTAGAGTTCAGTGTCTGTTCAGGCAAAAAAATGTAACCCACTATTGCGAGTTCACCCTCCTTGGGGTTCATGATGGATATCCTTGCGCTTCTTATTTTTTTCAAGTTTCTAAAAATAGTCATATTTTTTATTTTAAGGAGAGGGAATATATGGCCTCCCTAAATTTTACTTATCATAATTCATAATTTTGATTATACTAGCATAAAAAAAACATACTATGGCCAGATGAATCTCCCTTACACATATTTTAGAATGGGTTGAATAACATTAAATAAATTTCTAGACCATTTGAATAATCCATTTTCCAAACTATATGGGTTTCCTAGGATAACATAAATTTCTAGATTAATCAACCCCTCTTTTGCACAAACTTTATGGGTTGACTAGCATAACAAAAATTGTTAGACCATTTGACCTCTCATTTGCATATAATTTTATGATTTAACAAAATAATAGATAATTTACTCTCATTATACCAAACTCTCTCTCAAATCTTTCTTATATCTTTTATGGACTGCCTAGCATAACACAAATGGCTAGCCTTTGTCACTCATGGTTTTATTTTTCTCTTCTCCATGATTCCATTATATAATGCACTTTTCTAGTTGATTGTATTATGGAGTCTTCTCTTGTCTTTGATGTATCCGCTCAACCTTCCCATGTGACCACTTGTTCTTTTGGAATAGCTTCTCAAGCCTAGTAACAGTGGTTCAGGAGTGTTTATTGCCAAAGTATCTTCAACTAAGTTTACTTTGATCATTAGTAACCTTGAGGATTTTTTTTTATCTTATTTTATGTGTCCTATTACATGGTTGTAAGAGTTAAGATCCTTTTTTTGGAATCTTATTTCCTTAAACTTAGTGGTGTCTTATCTCTTTTTAGTTTTTCCCACTATCTTATATCTTTCTCTCCCATTCTACATTACCATGAGCATGATGTGGGATCATACTACCAATAAAGTAAAAGATAAATCTACCATCTTTAAATGACATTAGTATACAATTCCCATTTTATCTACCCACATTTTAGTATATATCAGATCATGTATTAGTTTATATTACTCCAAATTTGATTCTTTATTTCATTCTACCATCCCCTCCATAATTAATATTCATGGTTCAAATTTATAAGTATTTTGATGGGACAATGATATCTTGGTTGGCCTATTCTTGGAACTATAGTAACCTAGTTGGCGTAATCTCCAAGGTTTAATATAAAATTTAAAATGGTGGATAGTCTTAATGGTTGAGTGGTAAATCCAAATTGCAATTGGCCCTCTTCTATTTTTGAGCTCTAAAATGTTTGTGAGAGGTATATAAGAAACCTATCTCTCCTCATTCGAACATCACATTACAAGATTTCAAGCTACCTTATACAATTTCACATCTAAAACATTATAAGGTAGATCATGGATTCACTTCTTTTTTTGACATCTAAAATTCATTTGAGAGATATATAAGAAACCTGCCTCTCTTGATCTAGACATCACATCACAATAATTCAAGCTCCCTGATATATTTTTATATCTCAAATAATTCCAAGGTATTCTAGACGATATCTTCTCAATGGATCAAGATTATTTCTATCATTGAAGGCCAAGCAGAGGAGATCAACATTAAGATAAAAGAACAAGGTATGTGCAAGATCATGAGGGGCCAAACTATGCCCTTAAGTGGCAATGAAAAATCAGCAAATCAAGGTTAGTCAACTTGATGTGAAAATTTGAACTAGCTATCAACCTAAAACCAAAAAGTTGTAAGAATAGAATCTATAGGAAAATGAATGTAGTTTCTAAACTACTAGGCCTTTTCTAATAAAAAATTAATATAATTGGTGAAAAGTGTAGATTTTAAAGCAGTAGTACAAAAAGTTTAGGAAAAGAAAAAGAAGTAGGTGTATGTCTGACCACCTTAATCATGATCAAATGATAATATTTTTTTATAAGATTTTATATATAAGTAGTAGACTCATGCCTGGATGTGACACATATTTTTTTGTAATTTTATTCCAAAAAATAATTAATTATTAATTTTATGCTACAACATTTTTAGAATAAAAAAACTCTCATGTATCGCCACCTTAACTCATTCAAAACTTTCCAAAATTCAATTATTGTTTTTTTCCTTATAGTAGGCGAAGCACAGAATGTGATGCATTTTTTGGATTTCAAAAATATTATACCATTTGAAAGTTATAGTCATTTTTGAATCAATATATAAATCAACACTTTAGAGGTAACTCAATAGAAAATAACTAATAATTACTTGGTGAATTCAAAATTTGACAGCAATTATATCAATAGAAAGCTGATAATCTCCTTAAGATACCCTTTTCATTTCATCAAATTCGGGTGAAAAAAAAATTGTCAGCTACATAGTCAAAACCTGGAACTCAGAGAAACAAGGGAAAAACATGTTTTTGTGACATTTGAAGAGTTGACTAGGTAGGTTTGGTGTACAAAGAAATACCGAGGATAATCAGGTACCCAAAAATCCCAGCAAAATTTTGAATTTTAATTTTTCCCTCCCCTTTCTCCCTCCAATTTCTCCATACTTCAATATATTATATATCAAAAAAAAATATTAGATTATATATTATATATATTAAATATTACATAATATCTATTATATATTAAATATTTTATAATATACATTTTATATTAAATATTATATAATATATATTAATATTAAATGTTACATTATACACCATATATTATATAATATTTTATATGTATTATATATTAATATGTATTTTACAATATATTATATAGGACATATTAATACATAGGTTAATTACATGAATATAAGGAATCCAAAAGGTTTCCAAAGGGGTCATAGAGTGTTCCTAAGGGTCCTAAGGCTTGAAAAAGTGTACTAGGACCCCTTAGGTCCCTGTGTAACCCCCAACAACACATTAGAGCACTCAATTGTGTGCCAAGGGGTCATACGACCCCATGGGACACACTTTAGTGTACCAATGTGTCAAAAGGGGTCATGGGTACTTCATAGGGGTCCTAGTACACCTTATCACATGTTAGGACCCCTAGGAAGTCCACATGACCCCTTTTGACACATTTCAACACTTAAGTTTGTCCCAAGGGACCGTATGACTCCTTAGGACACACTTGAGTGTTTTGATGTGTTGAAAGGGTTCAACATGACTTCCTACAGGTCCTAGGATGCCATATCATGCATTAGGACCCCTAGGAAGTCCCAATGACTCCTTTTGACACATTTCAACACTCAAGTGTGTCCAAAGGGGTCATATGATCCCTTATGACACACTTGAGAGTTCTAATGTGTCAAAATGGGTCATGGGGAATTCCTAGGGGTTGTAACACATGATAAGGAATACTAGGACCCCTAGGAAGTCCTCATGACCCCTTTTGACACATTTCAACACTCAAGTGTGTCCCAAGGGGTCGTATGACCCCTTCGAACACACTTGAGTGTTCTAATGTGTCGAAAGGGGGCATGGCCACTTCCTAGGGTCCTAGTATGCCTTATCACACATTAAGACCCCTAGGAAGTCCCGATGACCCCTTTTGACAAATTTCAACACTCAAGTGTGTCCCAAGGGGTTGATGACTCCTTAGGACACACTTGAGAGTTATATTGTGTCAAAAATGGTAATAGCGACATCCTAGGGGTCCTAACACATGATAAGGCATAACAAAACCCCTTAAAAATCCCCATGACCCATTTTCACACAATTCAACACTCAAGTGTGTCCCAAGGGGTCATATGACCCCTTAGGCTACACTTGAGTGTTATTATGTGTCAAAAGGGCTCATGGGGACATCCTAGGGGTCCTAGTATGCCTTATCACGTGTTAGGACCCCTAGAAAGTGCCCATGACTCCTTTCCACACATTTCAACACTCAAGTGTGTCCCAAGGGGTCATATGACCCCTTAGGACACACTTGAGTGTTTTCATGTGTCAAAAGAGGTCATGTGGACTTCCTAGGGGTCCTAGTATGCCTTATCACATGTTAGGACCCCTAGGAAGTATTGATGATCCCTTTTGACACATTTCAACACTCGAGTGTGTCCCAAGGAGTCATATGACCCCTTAGGACACAATTGAGAGTTCTAATGTGTTGAAAGGGGTCATGGGGAGTTCCTGGGGGTCCTATTACACCTTATCACATGTTAAGACCCCTAGGAAGTCTTCATGACCCCTTTTGACACATCTCAACACTCAAGTGTATCTCAAGGGGTTGTATGACCGATTAGGACACACTTGAGTGTTCTTATGTGTCAAAAGGGGTCATGGGGACTTCTTAAGGGTCTTAGTACACCTTATCACGCATTAGGACCTCTATGAAGTCCCAATGACACCTTTCAACACATTTCAACACTTAAGTGTGTCCCAAGGGGTCATATGACCCCTTAGGACACACTTGAGTATTTTTATGTGTCAAAAGGGGTCATGTGGACTTCCTATGGGTCCTAGTATGCCTAATCATGCGTTAGGACCCCTAGGAAGTACCGATGATCTCTTTCAACACATTTCAACACTCAAGTTTGTACCAAGGAGTCGTATGACCCCTTAGGACACACTTGAGAGTTCTGATATCTCAAAAGGGGCCATGGGGACTTCCTAGGGGTCCTAACATGTGATAAGGCATACTAGGACCCTTGGGAAGTCTCCATGACTTGTTTTGACACATTTCAAAAATCAAGTATGTCCCGTGGGGTTGTATGACCCCTTAGGAAACACTTGAGTATTCTAATGTGTTGAAAGGGGTCATGGGCACTTCCTAAGGGTCCTAATATGCTTTATCACACATTAGGACCCCTACAAAGTTTCAATGACCCCTTTTGACATGTTTCAATACTCAAGTGTGTCCCAAGGGTTTGTATGACCCCTTACAACACACTTGAGAGTTCTAATGTATCAAAAGAGTTCATGGGGAATTCCTATGGTTCCTACCACATGATAGGGTGTACTAGGACCCCTAGGAAGTCCCCATGACCTCTTTTGAAAAATTTCAACACTCAAGTGTGTTCTAAGGGGTTGTACACTCCCTTAGGAGACACTTTAGTGTTATCATGTGTCAAGAAAGGTCATGGGGACTTTCTAGGAGTCCTAGTATGCTTTATCACATGTTAGGACTCCTAGGAAGTATTGATGACCCCTTTTGACACATTTCAACACTCAAGTGTGTCCTAAGGGGTCGTATGACACCTTAGGACACACTTGAGAGTTATAATGTGTCGAAAGGGGTCATGGGGACTTCCTAGGGGTCCTAACATGTGATAATTCATACTAGGACCCCTAGGAAGTCCCCATCACCTCTTTTCACACATTTAAACACTCAAGTGTGTCACAAGGGGTCATAAAATCCTTTAGGACACAATTGAGTGTTCTCATGTGTCAAAAGGGGGTCATGGGGACTTCCTAGGGATCCTAGTATGCCTTATCACATGTTAGGACTCCTAGAAAGTACCGATGACCCCTTTTGACACACTTCAACACTTAAGT
This sequence comes from Chamaecyparis obtusa, assembly GCA_027943335.1. Lineage (NCBI taxonomy): Eukaryota > Viridiplantae > Streptophyta > Pinopsida > Cupressales > Cupressaceae > Chamaecyparis > Chamaecyparis obtusa. The sequence goes on along the minus strand of BSBK01004887.1, from coordinate 142,232 downwards.
GTGTCCCAAGGGGTCGTATGACACCTTAGGACACACTTGAGAGTTCTAATGTGTTGAAAGGGGTCATGGGGAATTCTTAGGGGTCCTAATGTGTGAGAAGTCATAGTAGGACCCCTAGGAAGTCCCCATGACCTCTTTTGACACATTGCAACACTCAAGTGTGTCCGAAGGGGTTGTATAAGCTCTTATGACACACTTGAGTGTTCTCATGTGTAAAAATGGGTCATGAGGAGTTCTTAGGGGTCGTAGTACACCTTATCACATGTTAGGACTCCTAGGAAGTACCGATGAAACCTTTTGACACAATTCAACACTCAAGTGTGTCCCAAGGGGTCGTGTGACACCTTAGGACACACTTGAGAGTTCTAATGTGTCAAAAGTGGTCATGGGGACTTCCTAGGGGTCCTAACGCATGATAAGATGTACTATGATCCCTAGGAAGTCCCCATGACCCCTTTCGACAAAATTTTACACTCAAGTGTGTCCTAAGGTGTCATACGACCCCTTGGGACACACTTGAGTGTTGAAATGTGGCAAAGGGGGTCATCTATACTTCCTACAGTTCTTAACATGTGATAAGGCATACTAGGACCCCTAGGAAGTCCCCATGACCCCTTTTGACATATGAGAACACTCGAGTACTTCCTAAGAGATTATATGACCCCTTGGGACACACTTGAGTCTTGAAATATATCAAAAGAGGTCATGGGGATTTCCTAGGGGTCCTAGTATACCTTATCACTCGTTATGAACCCTAGGAAGTCCCCATGACCCCTTTTGACACATTAGAACTCTCAAGTGTGTCCTAAGGGGTCATACAACCCCTTAGGACACACTTGAGTGTTGAAATATGTCAAAAGGGGTCATTGAGACTTCCTAGGGGTCCTAACCTATGATAAGGCATACTAGGACCCCTAGGAAGTGCTCATGAACCCTTTCAACACATTAGAACACTCAAGTGTGTCCTCAGGGGTCATACGACCCCTTGGGAAACACTTTAGTGTTGAAATTTGGAAAAAGTGCTCATCAGTACTTCCTAAGAGTCCTAACATATGATAAGGCATACTAGGACCTCTAAGAATTCCCCATGACCCCTTTTGACATATGAGAACACTCAAGTGTGTCCTAAGAGATTGTATGAGCCCTTGGGACACACTTAAGTGTTGAAATGTGTCAAAAGAGATCATCGAGACTTCCTAGGATCCTAGTATGCCTTATCACATGTTACGACCCCTAGGAAGTCCCCATGACCCCTTTCGACACATTAGAACTCTCAAGTGTGTCCTAAGGTGTCATACAACCCCTTGGGACACACTTGAGTGTTGAAATGTGTCAAAGGGGGTCATCAGTACTTCCTAGGAGTCCTAACATATGATAAAGCATACTAGGACCCCTAGGAAGTCCCCATGACCCCTTTTGACACATGAGAACACTCAAATGTGTCCTAAGGGATTATACACACTCGAGCATTCCAATGTGTCAAAAGGGGTCATTGGGACTTCCTAGGGGTCCTAATGTGTGATAAGGCATACTAGGACCCCTAAGAAGTCCCCATGAGCCATTTTGACATATTTGAACCCTCAAGTGTTTCCAAAGGAGTCCTACGACCTCTTAGGACACACTTGAGGGTTCTAATGTGTCAAAAGGTATCATGGGGACCTCCTAGGTGTCCTAACACATGATAAGGTGTACTAGGACCCCTATGAAGTCCGCATGACCCCTTTTGACACATTTTAATCCTCAAGTGTGTTCGAAGGGGTCCCACGACCCCTTCAGACACACTTGAAGGTTCCAATATCTCAAAAGGGGTCATGGGAACTTTCTAGTGGTCCAAGTACACTTTATAACGTGTTAGGACCCCTAGGAAGTCTCTATGATCCCTTTTGAAACATTGGAATGCTCAAGTGTGTCCGAAGGGGTCATAGGACCCCTTGGGACACAGTCAAGTATTCCAATGTTTCAAAAAGGGTCATGGGGACTTCCTACGGGTCCTTACATGTGATAGGGTGTACTTTGTAGATCATAATATTTAAATTGTATGTTGAAAAGTGTTATCAAGAAATCCGCGGGGTCCTAGGATGCCTTATAACAAGTAAGGACCCCTAGGAAGTCCCCTTGACCCCTTTTCAAACATTGGAATGCTCGAGTGTGTCCGAAGGGGTCATAGAGCCCTTCAGACATACTCGAGCATTCCAATGTTTGAAAAGGGGTCAAGGGGACTTCCTAAGGGTGCTTACGTGTGATAAGGCGTACTAGGACCCCTAGGAATTCTTGGTAACCCCTTTCAACATACAATTTAAATATTATGATTTATAAAATTTATATATATATATATATGATATTATTATATAAAATATATATAAAATATTTACATAATACCCCTTAAATGTTATATATATATATATATATATATATATATATATATATATATATATATATATATATATTAATATATAATTATATATTAAATATATATTAAAAAATTTACATAATACCCCTTAATACCCTTTAAACGTTATATATATATATATAATATAAATGTTAAATATAATATATATATGACATACACTTTAAAACCCTTAAGATATTATAATATAGAATATATAAATTAATATATAATTATATATATAATACAAATTTAAACATTATATATAAAAGTTTAATTTTTTCATTTACTCCCATCATTTTTTCAACTCAAAAATATCGGGTACCCAATTTTAGATTAGGTACCTGATTTTAAATTGGGTACATGATTAGGCTTGTGCTTTGGTGTCAGGTTTGCCAAGCTGCATTGACACCCAGGCCTACTAGAAAGTCAACATACATTTTCATGTGCTTTTGGACGAGTTAAAAGTGGATTTTTTTACATCACCACTTTTTGGCCCCTCATGATCTTGCACATACCCAACATAGCATCAAAATTCATTTATAAGTATTCAATCATCCAAACATGCAGATCTTCAAGTCATTATCATTCTCTCCATCAAGCATTGAGGAAAACTAAAATATTCATTGTGCAAGGATTTTCTTTTCATGATTTCCTTTAAGGTTTTTATGTTGAGTCAAATATATTGCATTAACACTACTGATTAAATCCAAAGAAAATTTGTACCATAAATGTATAAGGTAATTCATATTTAAAATATATCTACCACTTTACATCAACATACTTTCCTTTCAAGCATATTTTATTTCAATTTCAATATAAATTAATCAAAAAAGCTTTGATTGAGGTAAACCCCTCTCTACAAAATAATTTCTTTCTTTTCTATATATAGGAATAGGTTGCACTAATTCTAAGACCAGATCTAGGAAGTAAAGTAGCCTTCCTAGATTTTGGAACTGATATCATCAAAAAGTGTAGGGAATAGGTCAATCTAGTAGACATATTCATATGCCTTGGATGACCCAATTAGAACAGTCCCCCAATATCAATTGTAAATTTAATTTTCACATTGATTATAGCTTCTAGAATCTACGTTTGGCTACATTGCAATGAAGGATCATTTCACTAAATTAATTCTCATTCTTTCTTGTACTTAGTGAGTCATCTTTCATCTATTGCAACATAGGAGATAATCCTAGGATCATTAGTTTATCTATTTGAACTAGTCATCCCTATTTCATTTGTTAGAATTTGAAAACAAAAATGGGTGTGCTTGTATTTAGCACATGAATCAAACATGGAGGGCATGTTAACTTAGTCATCTCATAGAGGAAAAAAGAAAGCACAGTATCTAGTATAATACCATTCTATGACATTTATATTAGGATTCAAAGGTGTAGTTTTTGACTGAAAATCATTTACTAATGTTTCATAAGTAGCGGTTCACTATAACCCATCTATCATAAGAATTAATTGAACACTTAGTACTCATTGTATCTAGGTGATGCTCACAAAGATGAAGTAGTGATACTTGCCATGAGGTCACCAATCCTAGGACTAAAAAAAATCAATCAAGTTTAACACCTATGTTTCCTTAAAGGTTAATCCTACTTTTCTTGCAAACCTAAATGAAAAATATCTAACAAGTGTTGTGTCGTATGAACTATTTAGTGTAAAGCTAACTAATCTCATCTATTCATTGGAGATATTTTCTACTACAAGGAAAAATATGATATTAGTATCAAGATCAACCTATGTATTGTATGCACCCTAAAATGGTCACCTAGACTTTGGGCCCCATTTCTGCAATTTATCAAATCTCTAAATCAATATTTTCAAAAATCAATATTTTTCAAATAAATCAATTTCCTTGATCAAGTCCTATTTTATCAGTTTTTATTATTTTCCTTGGGCTAACCATTTGATCCTAAGTCTTTATTTATTTAAAAGTAATATTTCCTCCCCTTTTATTTAAATAAAAAATCCCCACTTTTCTTCTTATCCTATGTTACACAAATAAAGCATTATTCTTATTTTATAAAAAGAGAAAAAATACTTTTTGTCTCATATGGACACTAAAGTCAACTCCTATTTTCTTATTGGAGGATATTTGTGCACAAGGATCAAGCTTCTATTTTTTCCATCATTGATTAAGTCTTTTGCCTCTTAATCTCAATCGTCCATTGATTCTCATTCTCTATAAAAGAAGAGCTCTCTTCTTCATTTTGCATACACTTGAATTTTATGCTATTGTTATGCTACAGGTTTTCTAAGTCATCTTGAAGCTTTTGGAGACATTCTTGCATCAAGTTTTGAAGATTTGGAGCATCATTGGCATTCATCTTGCATCTACATCACAGCCTAGCTTACATCATAGTTGTATCATCATGGTATCATTTCCTTTCATGTTTTAGATTAATCTCACATAGTTTAATTAGAGGGTTTGTAACTCTTTCATTTCCATTTTCATAGCCTAATTTGCATACTTGCATGCTCATCTTAGATTAATTTTGCATTGCATTGCATTCATTTGGATTTCATTAGAGATATTGGCTTTGTTTCCCTTGTCTTTGATTTAGAATCTATCATTGTGTGGTTGACTAGCAAGGCCATGTGCTTCATAGCTCTAGCTGAGAGCAAATTCATAATCTTGCAACTCCATGCATAGAGAGTTATGGATCGATTTTTGAGGGCTCATTCTTGAGTTTCCTTGCATGCAATGATTCATAGAAGTGTGAAAACATTTTAGCACACATTTTTAGCACCCACCGTGGGACAACCCACCTCTTGCATGTTGGTTTTGATTATTTTTGGAGCTAACCCTTGTGCAGATTTGTTTGGAGATGGAAAACCTAGATTTGAAAGATTTGATCATATCTCCCAAACGGCTTAGTATTTTGGTCTAAAAATCATTTTGCAAGTTGGAGACATATCAAAAAAGATACAATAAAAAACTCAAAATTTTCTAAGGTATTTTTGATCTTTTATAATTTTTTCTTGATATTTCATAAAAAATTAATTTTTGGTGCAAATTAGCATATTTTTCAAAAAAAATTATAGTTTTAGAAATATCTTCTAATTTCATAGGGGTTCCATTCTTTGTGATTTGAATTTGGATGCAATATCATAGCTCAAATAATTGATTTACAAAAACTAGTCTGTTTTGGTAAAATGGGTCTCTAGAGCACAAATGAAGAGATTTTTCTAAAATTTTTACATTTTTAGAAAGCTCTCTATTTTTTAGTAGGGGTCTTTATTTTTCATTTCCATTTTTTTGGCCGAAATTATATCAAAAAAATCAAATCTTGTTGACTAGGTCGAATGCAAAAAAAATAAAATTTTGTGATGGGTATGCACTTATTTTTCATTGTTCAATGCATGCTATGAGTTATCATTTGGATTATTTGCTAGTTATCATTTCTCCTAACAATTGATTTTCAGATCTGACCTTAGGGTTTGCATAAGTTGGATATACATTGCATATCTTGTTTGCTTGTTTTCTTGTCTTGTTCATTTGAAGGTTCATGGTGGTCTTGCTTTCATGGAAAATGCTTAAAACAAATTAAAAAAAGGTAAAATCTATTAAGTGCATTGCATTGGACTTGAGGTATTTTGTTACATCTCTACAACATTTAAATTTTGGGATTAAAAATAAATCTCTCATGTGTTTGGCTTGAGTGTTTACATGCTTTCATAGAACACATTTCAATTGATGCTCTTAATGGGAAATGAATGAACATAAATTTTCTTTCATACAAGTTTGTGTAAGTGAATGCTTGTGTTTAAACCTTAAATAATTCTTGGTTCCAATATCAAATATCTCATTGAGTGATTGAGGTCATGGATTCATTCCTTGTTTACATAGGGAGTTAAATGCACCACTTTGTGGACTCACTCTATGTTTACTTGGAAAGTTAAATATTCCATTGTTCAACCCTTTTTCATTTGTGAGTAGTATTGATAAGAAACTTTGGAGTACTTTTGATTGGTCTTGTTAGCTAAATTGGGTGTTGGACTCGCTTATTTCTAATCGCCCCTCATTTCTGCCCTTTGGATGCAAGGTCAGCATTCATATATAGGGGAGGGGTCTACTTGAAAAGAGCGTTAAGTGTTCCACAAAGTTTTCCCCTTTTTATGCTTTCTTTATCCCATTAGTTTTATAAGGTGTAGACTCACTTTGAGTTTGTGTGAGGAGTTAAATGTTCCACTTTTGGACTCACTTCACATTTACTTGAAGAGTTAAGTGTTCCACCTTTAGTGCTTTAATACTTTTGATAGTGAATTACTTATTTTTATTTTTAGAAGGCCTACTTGAGGACACACCACCTCAAGGGATGACCTTAACTCCTGTGTTCTGGTGAAGTATAAATAGCGGGAGGTGAATCGAAAGACACCTCTCTTGGAAATTGAGTTTGATATCACTCTTGGCTAAGCCTCAAAGAACTTTATACCTTTGAGAAGTGAAGGAGGAGATTTGGGTTACCATCTCCCCCCGGCTATGTGATTTCAAATTCTTCTCATCTACGGATTTGGGCCTCACGTACCTTGCATATATCGAGGACTCCCTTTAGAAAAGATATGTATATCCCTATAGACAGCTTGATAGGATGTTGTTGTGTTCTAAGTGTCTGCTAAAACATTTTCAAGAACATACACAAGTAGAGTCTTTAGGCAAAAGAATACTAAGTCACTATCTTTGTTCATGTGCAAGGTTGCTTTGTCCCTTGCCCATTGCTTGAAGACTATTTTCTTGAACTCCCTAGTTGTTGTTCTATGTGCTTGATCATCATTGTGAAATATTTTGAAAGATCTAATTGGAATATTGAAACTAAGTTCCATCCTACTGTGTAGTGAGTTCTCCTTAGAAGCTTGGTCTTCCTTGGTCAGTCCAGATCTTAGATCCTAGGTGTTGTCATGTTGCTCAACATCTCAATGAATGTTATGGTATCAATTGCATAAGATGAATCTTAGTCTTCTTTCTTCTCCATTTACCATGTTCTTCTGAAGTCTTCTATTACCATGGGAAATTCTTCTTATTCTTCTTCTTGATTCTTTTCCTCTTATTATCTAGTCTATTTTCTTCTATTTTATCTCTTCTATTGCTCCTATGCTTGATTCTTCTTCTTCTAGAACCATGAATCTCAAATATTTGGTTTTGGAACCTTTGTTAAGAATAGGTGATCTTGAGCTCATTGATGTATTTGAAAAGTGTTGTTCCTCTAAAATTCTTATGAGTGATGAATTTATGACAAAAATAAAAGAAAAATTGATTAAATCAGATTCCTTTACTAGAATCATACTCATGATCTCAGCCAAATATTCTTCAGCTTCTAAATCTTCTCATCATTCCTCACATTCTAAATCTTATCATGATTCTTCTAAACATTATTCACATTCTTCATCTTCTAAATCTTATCACAATTCTTCTAAACACTATTCACATTCTTTATCTTCTAAATGTTATCATGACTCTTCTAAACATTATTTGAATTCCTCATTATCCAAGTCCTCTTCCTACACTAAGTCTTCAATTTCCTCTTCTTCACAATCTCATTCTTCTTCTACTTCTTCAAAGAGTCTTACTTCTCTTCACAAGACATACCATAATGAGCAACGTGATAGTCCTTGTGATACCTCTTCTATGAAGAGTGACACACCCACCTTTGATGACTATGATGATGGACAATATAGCCATACCTATGATGCTTCTATTCCTAAGAGTCTTCCTCGTCATGTCCTTGTGCTTACTAGAAATGGGTCCTCATATTGGAAAGATCATGATGGTGATCTGTATGATTTGAATTTTGAAAGAAACTTTGATGATTTTTGTAAACAATACCTTGATTATAATCCAACTACTACTATTGAGGAATATAAAATGCATCGTGCTGATTTGAAATTTAAATATTATAAGAATCCTTTCTCTAAGAACATTCATGCTGAAAATAAAGATGACACTCTCAAGAAAGATCATGTTAATGTTGAACCTTTGTCTTGTGATGGTTCCCTTCCATCCCCTAATTCCTCCAATACCCATACATTTCCTAAAGCTTCCGAGTCTTCCAAATCTGTCACAAATCCTTCATCCAACAAAGATCCTAAGGCTTTTCATGCGGTTCCCTATAGTTATCCTCAAGGGCTACCTCTTAAAGAAACTCAAGCTAACCTTCACTTGGCTGCAAATACTTTCAATAATGTCGAACCTAAAGAGCCTAAGCCTTTATGTGCTATAATGCCTACTTCAACTAGTCCTTCACCATCTTTTCCAAAGTCTTCCATACAACTCCAACATGCTTCCTTGTCCTTAGAAGTGGCTCCATGTCAAGAGGCTTTTAAAGATGATAAAGAAAAGAACATAAAGAAAGATCAAGATCAAAGACCCTCCATGTCATCCAATTCTTTTCATGAAGTCTCTCCTTCATTCCATTGTTCTTTTGATCCTTTACGCCCTTTCTCATTGATTCCACCCCATCTTAAATCTTCTCCTAAGTAGGATCAAGCTACTCCTCACACTGTTGACCTTATTGATAATCAAAATAACCTTACCCCACTTGTGATTTCCAAAGATGATACTTCCATTGAGGTTATTGAAAATGATGTTGTTACCTCCGATGTTAAGCCTATTGAAAATTAAAAGAAAAATGATGCGCTTATGCTATCCAAAGATCCTTGTCAAGATCAAAGTCTTTCATCTTCTTGTTCTACCGCTCCATGTTCACTTCCACTTTCTACTCTTCCTAAGTCTTTGCAAGCTTTGAAAAATCCTATCAAAGAAGTTTCTCCTATTCAAGATGTTCATGATCCTACTACAAATCCTAATGCTCATTCTAAAGATGCTGATGTCCTTGGTTGTCATATAGATGTTGATGAACTTACTGATTATCCTTTTGCATCTTCCACATCTATCCTTGGACCTCCTCCACCAATACTAAGGGCTTCATGTCTTCCTTCCATCTTGGGTCCTTGTGTCCCTTCACTTTCCCCTCCTAATTCTCCTAATTCGTCATCCATTTTGGGTCCTTACATCCCTCCATCTCCTATCTTTCCTCAAGATCAATATAGATGCATACCCTTGAATCCTTTTCATCCACCAACTCATCTAAACCAGTCATATCCTCCTTTTTCCATAAGTCCCAAGTCTTTTGGGAGTAACTTGAATGTTCAATACAAGAAAAAAAAGCAATACAAGAATCCATCAAAAAAAGAAGCTCACCATGTCTCCTCTAATCGACATGGAAACATAAAATCAAAAGAGATATCTAAGAAGAAAACTACAAGATAAGTATGGGTTCCAAAATCCATCATTGAAGATATTCTCTCTAAATCATCAAAAAGAAATGAAAAACCTAAGGCTATATGGATTCCAAAATCTCTCTTGAAAGAGTATGATGTTGAGCAAAAAGTGAAGTTGACATTGAAGCTTCCAAAGGCTTTCATTTCATCTCTTTCCGAAAGCATTCTTCCATTCCATGTGCCTGAACCACAACCTCTGCTAAACATTCACCATATTCCTTCTCGTATTCCTTCCTTCACATTTCCTCTATCCTCTCACTACCCTTCAAGGTGTGTGTTGATGTTGATCTTTCCTTACTTTCCATCTACCCTTTCAATACAATCCTTCCATTCATTATCCTTCGACCTTCTATCCTTTTTCCTCATTTGCCTATTCCTCCTATCTTCCAACCTCACTCGCTTTACATAAAATCTTATCCTCCATTTTTCTCTTCCATCTTCCTTTCCCTATCAGCATCTTTGAGCATATCATTTTGATCCTTGTAATATCATGGTTTATCCTTTCAAGGAGCATTACCTAAAAGCTTGCCTTCTTCTAAAAAATAGAAAAATTGGAAAATTAAAAATTTAAAAAAATATTAAAAAAATGATAAAATTGAAAATGTGCCTTGGTGAAAACCTAGAAATAGGCACCTTGGTAGCAAAAGTAAAGAGAAATAAATTTGTCCTATGGTGAAAACCACTCCCTTGTGGTGCCTTGGATAAGTACCATGATGAAAACTTGGCAGTTAGGCATCATGCATAGTTCTTCAACATATTGTTAGTCCATTTTCAAGTCAACGCAAAATCCTATGAAAATGGCCTCTTCCCTGCAAATGTTTTTATAAATGTGTCCCACCCTGCCTATGATCACACTTTTATCTTGCAATGAAAATCTATGAGGTTTTATGATGTGCACCCTTAGCCCTATGCTCTTTATGGTGTCACCTAGCTCCAGTCTAGATCACACATGCTGAATTGCAAACCTAGAGAGTTATTCAAGTTCTAAGGTCTATAGGAAACAAATTTTAAAATCTGCCTAAGTGTTGAAAACCCGCAATGTTTTTGAAAATCCATGATGTTTTCAATCTATGTGAAAACCTTCATTGTTTTCAACCTTATGCCTTCCCACTTTTATGCACTTGTCTTCTGGCATCAAAAACTCTATGTGTTTTTAGTCTTTCACTATGTCAAAATTTTTGTGTGTTTTCAACCTCGGTCTTAACCACGTAGGTGCGATCAGTTGGTGGGACCTTTTCCTTCCCAAGGGGTTAAAACTTTAGTAAGATCTTGTGGTTGTTGTTATACCACTAGGGAAAGCTTCTCATTTTTTAATATCATGATATAGCGACAACCGTCGATCTTCTTTGGCGATGCAATGGACCATGGGATCGCTATTAGAGGATGCTGAGGTGGTAGAGTTCTATTGGATGCAGAGTGCTGATGTGGTGAAGTTTCCAGTCACGCGCATAGCTGTTAGATCCCTTTGATCTTATGGCTATTGCATGACCACAAGGAATATTCTTTCCCCTTGCGATCATGCGACAATCATCCGATCTTCCAGCGATTCACAAAGGCAACAGTGCGGTGGGTTCAGTTCTCAGTTTGTTGCGATGTGTGCACTTTTCATTGGTCGAGGATTAGTGACTTGGTTTTTTATTAGTGGGGCCGAGGGTTGCAGTGTTTAAAGGGGTCTAGTTGATTAGTCTCCATGACAAGGTTGTTCTTGATTGGCCAGCGGGTGACAAGGTGACAGTCTTGTGGCCTTGTCGCATGATCACAAGGGCCATCCTTCGGCCATGGGATCATGCGACAAGGGTGCCACGTTGGTGGGGAGTAGTAACATGGTCTTGATGTTGAGGCTTGTCACATGTTCACATAGACCACCTCCCGGCTATGCCATCATGCGTCAACTATTTGGACATCGCGGTTGCGGAGTTAGGGTGGGTCCACAGTGCCAGTGTTGCTGAGTTATTCAGTTTTGATTGGTTGCTGACTACTTACAGGGCTGTTGACTTTCCAAAGGGGCCCACAAATATTGTGAATTAAGTATGACCACCTGATTTGTCAGGAAGGAGGTGGATCGACGGCCATGTTTTAAATTTTTCTGATTATCCATTGCATTTGAATTCAAATCTACAGAGGTTTTCCTGTGACCAAAAAGTACTGGTTCTGAATGCTTTCACAGTCATATTTGATTTGTTTAGTGGTGCCAGTTGATTGCAGTGTGGTCCAAGGTGTTCCATGATCATTTGCAGGGATTTGTACCATATGGTGATGGACAAATTTTGTTGCTCCAGGCTTTTTGTAGGTCTGTTCAGTTTGATTTGCATGGTAAATTTATGATCTTCCTATCCTTCTCAAAGATTCTTTTCAAGTGCGAAGATCATCCTTGGTCTGACTGGCTGGTGCTAGTTTTCCCTCCAGTGGTTTTTTGACATTTTGTTGTGGTTAGCCGTTGTAACCCTGGCCCTAGTCATCCTAAGCTTATTGCAATCTCTTTGAGATTCCCAAGGTGGATAGTGGTATAAATTTTTTATTTTTTGACTGTGTAAGGGTTCTAAATTCTTTCAGTTCCTATTGGAAGTAGAAAACTTTGTCACATTGTAGGAAACTAAATAGAACTTCTTTGCATCTTTTGTAGGTTATTGAAGTGATAGTCTCATTTCTAGTATAGACATGTACGTGACTCATTATACTTAATACAATTGTTTCAAGCTTTCAAGTCTCTCCTTGGTGTCAGTCTTATGAGTTTTGGATTTTTTGATCCATTGCATTGGGTAACCTTTGTATGTGTTCTATTCTTTAGTTTTTGATCTAGGGTCAAGTGAAATATAATTCAGATAGGGCATAGATTCAGTTTGGTTGTCTACAGAAGGATCTTATAAGTAGTGGATGGGATGAAATAGTTATATTTATGGCTATGAGTCTTTGACAATAGTTGGTTCATGTTTCTATACTTGCATTTGATGATTTTCCCAATGGATAATGGCACTGATCGAGGAATAGTACATTCAGTTGAGTTCAATGTTTGATGGGTTTGGGCTATTTTTTGCATCTTTGAATATCAACACCATTTCAAGTATTTTTCATTATTTGGTTGATAGTAGTAATACCCTTCACAAGACCATTTTACCCTACATAGTAGAGTTGATTCAATGAATACCTAGTTAGTATTTAGTAATCCTTTACTATGATCTACTTTATGAATCCAGAAGTATAAGGTGTGTAGTGAGTGGAGTTTTCTCTAGATTAGGTGCACCCGCCTTGGTTTTGCAGAGCCAGAAGCAGAAGAGGGCATATTAAGACCCTATAGTTGGTCCAATTGTCTTGCAGAGCTCTCATACTTGGAATTAAGCACTCCTAACATTAGTCGCAAGGCATATTGGTAGCCCTAAGTGGCGTAAGTGTTTTCAAACACCAACAAGATGATGACTCTACTGGGGAGAACAACAATGAAGAAGTATATCTGTTAAGATCTCTGGTCGGGCTTGTGTTGTTATATTCAAAATCTTTTGTTGACCAGATTGATTTTCATATCTGAGTCACCAACAAGATGGTGACTCCGCTGGGGATGAAATAAGTTTACCATTAAGAGTATCCCAGAGTCTTGCTATTTTCATTTTGGGGAAGAGTCTCATAAGTTTTCTAATCTAAAAATGGTCTTTTAGATTTACAAGTGTGCTACCTGGATTTGTTGATTGGGTTATATGTGACTTTGCTATGGAAGAGCCTAGAGTCTATTGGTGTTTCAAGATAAATTAGTAAAGTTTGTGTCCTCTGAAGAGAGGTGGCGACTCTATGCTAGAAAGAACCTAAGTTGTGAAGTTTTTTTGGGACTTCATTTAGTTGAGAAGAAGGCAGTAGCATTTAGCAGGGTGATCCAGGTATTCTCCATCAAAGTTTTATGTATAAGCATGGTCCTAATCAAATGATTATGTCATTAAAGGGATAGGACAAGTGGGAAGTATCTCAGAATAGCTAAGTGAGAGGTGGGAGTCATTTACAAGTGTTTTGATTCCCTATTTTTGATTTACAAAGAATCAAGTGTAAAGGCACAAGGTTGTATATCAGTGATGGATGTGCTTAGGGGTCCTATTGGTAGGGGTTATGCACCATTTTATTATGGTGGCATACATGGTTTCCCCAACAAAGTCCCTAATGAAATCAAAGAGTATCTACCAAAGTTCAATAGGAATCAGTGTCCATCAGCAAGAAAACATGTGATGGCTTTTTCTGATTTAATGTGCTATTTTGATGTCTACCATGAGGATTTGTGGATGAGGTTGTTTGTGCAGACTCTTGAGGGAGATGAAAGGGAGTGGTTTTCATTTTTGCCTGCAGCCTCTATTTCTTCATGGGATGAGTTGAGTTCTTACTTCATTGATTATTTTGATAGCTGGGTAGATGTAAAATCAATGTTGGACAATTTGATGGGAATTTAGATTGAGGAAGGTGAGTTGATTCAAAGATTTAATAGCAGATTCACTAGGACATTATTGGATATCCCTGAAAACTATAGACCACATGATCAGATTTGTTTAGTTATATACTTGAGTGCATTTAACCAAAAAATGGGTTTATTGCCGAGGGATAAACAACCACAAAATCTACATCAGGATTTTGAGGTTGCATTGGATATTGAGTACAATGTGAAGTATGGAGTTATAAGAAGACATGCCTCTACTAGTTTGCATATTCAGAGTAGGGTGAATGATCAGGAGGAGGTTGAGAAACATCAGTGCTCTCATCCCTCTAATTGTTGTATTAATCACAGTGTTGTATATGAAGGTGAAATGAGTTCTATTGCCAAAGATGCTGAGAAAAGTGCTGACTATGGGAGCATGGATGAGGTTGAGAATGAATTACTTTCTGACGATATGCCATAGGGTTTCTCTCATATTGTAGAGGATTTTTCTTCACAGTCTTCTATGCCAGTGGGTGGTAATGATGCTGATTGTAAAGTCTTGGAGATTGAAGATTTTTGGGGAAATCCATTGAGTGGTACTTCTGATGATGATGAGATTGATTACAACAATGATTATTCATATGTTGACAACAGTGATGGTGAGTCATGCTCTAGCTTTGACTTTGAATTTTCTTCTTCTTTTGAAGATGTGTTTGATGATAGAAATAAAGACATATATAGTGTGGTATCCAATGAGTTATTTGATGAGGACACTAGTGAGAACCAGTTGGCACTTTGTCCAAATTATTATGAGAAACAATTCCATGTTGTTTCTAACCCACTATTTGAGGAGTGTGCTTAGAGGATGAAATTTTTTGAGGATTACTCACCTTCTATACTTAAAGTTTCACATACAGTTGATCTGGAGTCTCCCTCACAAATGAGGCTAGTTGAAAGAAAGGTAATGCAGGATGAATGTTGCTCTGTTGATGAAGATGCATTACATTGTGACAATGTTTTTCTTCTGCCACCTAGCAGTGAAAATAATGGTGATAATTTAATTCATGATGTTGATCATGTGAATCATCCTTATGAGGATAAAGGTGTGATTTATCAAGAGAAATTAGACTTGATAAACCTGAGTAACTTGATATATGAGCATGTTTTAGTTGCCTTGGCTAAGGTAAGTGAAAGTGAGTATAGTTGCTTTTCTTTTGATATGCAAGAGTGCATTGGAGATGAGCTGGATGCTTGCAGCTAGGAAGAAAAAGTATCAGTTTCTTGTCCCCTTTCATGTGTTTCAATCCATGATGATTTTGATGATGCTTGTTTTTCAAGTAGTGAGTTTGTGGGGGGACATGTGAAGGAGGGCATTGGTGATGATAAACCCAGGGTTGTTTTGCAGTCGGTACCTGACAGTGTTTTTTGTCATTGTGCATGTGGTAAAGGTTTTAGACTCTTGTTTGATTTTGTGAGCAGAAACCAAGTTTTTGATATAGGAAAAGGATGGCATTCCTTTGGTGTACCGATGTTACTTATGTATTTTCTACATATTTTGTACAAATGGTGCCAAGTTTTTGTGAGGAGCCAGTCTGTGATTTCTTGGATAAAGAGAAGGGAGAGGGCCTATTTTGTTTTCTCTAGTGGGTGGTCTACTTCTTCCCAGAGATCTGAGGTCCTCATTGTACCTACAAGAGATACATGTCCCCAACTAGAGCCACTGTTAGTCCATTTTCCAGTCAGCACAAAATGCTATGAAAATGGCCTCTTCCTTGTAAATGTTTTTGTAAATGTGTCCCACCCTACCTGTGATCACACTTTTATCTTGCGATGAAAATCTATGAGGTTTTATGATGTCTGCCCTTAGCCCTGTGCTCTTTATGGTGTCACCTAGCTCCAGTCCAAATCACACATGCTAAATCGCAAACGCAAAGAGTTATTCAAGTTCTAAGGTCTGCAGGAAACAAATTTTAAAATCTGCCTAAGTGTCAAAAACCCACAATGTTTTTGAAAATCCATGATGTTTTCAGTCTATGTGAAAACCTTCATTGTTTTTTACCTTATTCCTTCTCGCTTTTATGCACTTGTCTTCTAGCATCAAAAAATCTATGTGTTTTCAGTCTTTCACTGTGTCAAAAATTTTGTGTGTTTTTGACCTCGGTCTTAACTGTGCAGGTGCGATCGGTTGGTGGGACCTTTTCCTTCCCAAGGGGTTGAACTTCAGTAAGATCTCATGGTTGTCGCTATACCACTAGGGAAAGCTACACATTTTTTAATATCACGGTATAGTGACAACCATCGATCTTCTTTGGTGATGGAATGGACCATGGGATCGCTATCAGAGGATGCTGAGGTGGTAGAGTTCTATTGGATGCAGAGTGGTGATGTGGTGAAGTTGCCAGTCATGGGCCCGACTGTCAAATCCCTTTGATCTTATAGTTGTTACATGACCACAAGGAATATTCTTTCCCCTTGTGATCATGTGACAACCGTCTGATCTTCCAGTGATTCACAAAGGCAACAGTGTGGTGGGTCTGGTTCTTAGTTTGTTGCGATGTGTGCACTTTTCATTGGTTGGGGAGTAGTGATTTGGTTTTTTGTTAGTGAGGCAGAGGGTTGTAGTGTTTAAAGGGTTCCAGTTGATCAGTATCCATGATGAGGTTGTTCTTGATTGGCCAGTGGGTGACAAGGTGGCAGTCTTGTGGCATTGTCACATGATCACAAGGGCCATTTTTTGGCCATGCGATCATGCGACAAGGGTGCCACATTGGTGGGGAGTGGTGACATGGTGCTAATGTGGAGGCTTGTCACATGTTCGCATATCCCATCTCCTAGCTATGCGATCATGCGACAATTGTTTGGATATCACGGTTGTGGAGTTAGGGTGGGTCCATAGTGCCAGTGTTACTGAGTTGTTCAGTTTTGATTGGTTGCTGACTGCTGATGGGGCTGTTGACTTTCCAAAGGGGCCTGCAACTATTGTGAATTAAGTATGACTGCCTGATTTGTCAAGAAGGAGGTGGATCGATGGCCATGTTTTAAATTTTTCTGATTAGCTGTTGCATTTGAATTCAAATCTACAGAGGGTTTCCTGCGACCAAGAAGTACTGGTTCTAAATGCTTTCACAACCATATTTGATTTGTTTGGTGGTGCCAGTTGATTGCGGTGTGGTCCAAGGTGTTCCATGATCATTTGCAAGGATTTTTACTGTATGGTGATGGACATATTTTGTTGCTCGAGGCTTTTTGTAGGTCTGTTTAGTTTGATTTGCATGGTAAATTTATGATCTTCCTATCCTTCTCAAAGATTCTTCTAAAGTGTGAAGATCATCCTTGGTCTGATAGGCTGGTGCTAGTTTTCCCTCTAGTGGTTTTTTGAAATTTTGTTGTGGTTAGCCATTGTAACCCTAGCCCTAGTCACCCTAAGCTTATTGCAATCTCTTTGAGATTCCCAAGGTGGCTAGTGGTATAAATTTTTGATTTTTTGACTGTGTAAGGGTTCTGAATTCTTTCGGTTCCTGTGGGAAGTAGAAAACTCTGTCACATTGTAGGAAGCTAAATAGAACTTCTTTGCATCTTTTGCAGGTTATTGAAGTGAGAGTCTCATTTTTGGTATAGACATGTACATGACTCATCATACTTAATACAATTGTTTCAAGCTTTCAAGTCTCTCCTTGGTGTCAGTCTTATGATTTTTGGATTTTCTGATCCATTGCATTGGGTAATCTTTGTATGTGTTCTATTCTTTAGTTCTTGAACTAGGGTTAAGTGAAATATACTTCAGATAGGGCATAGATTCAGTTTGGTTGTCTACAGAAGGATCTTATAAGTAGTGGATGGGCTGAAATAGTTATCTTTATCACTATGAGTCTTTGACAATAGTTGGTTCATGTTTCTATACTTGCATTTGATGATTTTCCCAATGGATAATGGCACTGATCAAGGAATAGTACATTCAATTGAGTTCAGTGTTTGATGGGTTTGGGCTATTTTTTGCATCTTTGAATATCAACACCATTTCAAGTCTTTTTCATTATTTGGTTGATAGTAGTAATACCCTTCACAAGACCATTTTACCCTGCATAGTAGAGTTGATCCAATGAATACCTAGTTAGTATTTAGTAATCCTTTACTATGATCTACTTTATGAATCCAGGAGTATAAGGTGTGTAGTGAGTGGATTTTTGTCTAGATTAGGTGCACCCACCTTGGTTTTGCAGAGCCAAAAGTAAAAGAGGGCATATTAAGACCCTATAGTTGGTCCAATTGTCTTGCAGAGCTCTCATACTTGGAATTAACCACTCCTAACATTAGTCTCAAGGCATATTGGTAGCCCTAATTGACATAAGCATTTTCAAACACCAACACATATTTCATTCATTTCATCTTCAATCTTTGATCTTGGCAATGTTGACCTATACACGAACATTTGGCTATCTTGTGGGCTATCTTACAATGATCTTGCTTTCATTTCATTCATGTTTAGCCTTCATATTCATTTTCCTTCATTCATTTTATCCTTTCATTATCCTTTTCCCCTTTGGTCTTGATCTAATAAAAAAAAGTAAAACATGATGCTATGAAGCCTCTTGACATGTCTACTCCTTTGGGCTGCATCCTTTCATTCTTTTCCATTATGCTTATGTGACTTATCCTATGCTGGCCTTTCATTGCTTGTCCAAATGTGCTTTACATGACAATTATTTCCCCTAGCTTGGGTACTCTTGAGGAGTTTTCCTTTGAGGATTTCTTCCCTCCATTTGCCTTCATTCTATTTTCCTCCATCTCTTTCGCCAGCTTGCTCATCCTTCTTGTCCTCCACCTTGCAACATTTTGGGACTACATGATGTGATCTTTGTTGTGAGTTTGATGCCCACTCTATCTGGGGGCATCCTTTGTACATATTTTTATGGATCTTGAAAAAATACCTAAAAAAATTGATATATGATGCTGAAAAAATCCTAAAAAGAATAAAAAGTCCTGAAAAAATACAAAAAAATTCAAAAATTCAAAAATTCAAAAAAAAAAAGAAGAAAAAGTGCCTTGGTGAAAACTTGGAAACAGGCACCTTGGTAGCAAAAATACAAAAAAAGAAAACAAATCAAAAAATGAAAAAAGATTCCAAGTGGTGAAAACTTGGAAACAGGCGCTACTTGAGGCCTTTGCACTCCTATTTGTTAGCATGCGTCCTCAACACTGAACCTTTCTCCATCATGTCTTGACCTTATTTGGTGTAGTCTAGAAATGGTCTTTATCTTTGTCTAGGGGGGATAACTGTTAGCATAGGTCCTTTAGGTGTGTTTGTCTCTTGGGGCATTTTACAATAGGTGTTTTTCAACACCACCCCAGACAGTGTTTTTCAACACTACCCTTGCGTCGAGTGTTTCTTAACACTTATCAAATGTCTTACCCAATAGTCTAAGTATGATGCAATATTTCTCATTGATAGATGTGATAACTAGAGTCTGACTCTATGACCAAAACACACGCACTTAGACAATCAACTCGCTTGAGATATGTTGACTTTATTTTTCTTTGTGTGTTGTCTGAGGATTTCTTTGATGAGTGGTCTCTCCTTGAGAAGTTTTGGATGATGCATAGCTAGAAGACTGAGGGTATGAGAACATGTTTTCTTTCTTTATCTACTTATGGGTATATTTTGTTGATCCTAACTGTCATGAGCATTTATGCTAGTCTTACTTGATACTATGGATTGACAAGGTATTATCCTTGACTGTTTTGCGAGTGCATGCTTCTAGTTATCTTGACTTTCATGTGTCTTGATACAAGCATAATATCACCATATCGAACTTAGGTAATCTCACTGCATTAGTCATCTTGACCTCCATGTCTTTGATGCCTAGGTGGGATTTCCACATTTCTATCTGATAAAGATCATATTCATATCCACATAGTTATGCTAGTGTGCATTATATGATCTTACGACACTACCAATAACACTTGATGATGATAATTAGATGTCTATAGGCATTGTGACCTTGCAAGTCAACCACTTTCATAGTAGCTTGCATTCTTAGGTTTATCATAGTTTAGTTTTTACATCTTGCATATGGAGAGAGCTCTCCTTTTTATCATCTACAGACTAGTTGGTCAACTGTGCTCATTTTCTAATTCTTCTTGATCATATCTTTCATTTTTGGTCTTTCATATCACATCATTTTCTATCCATTTTTGGACTCAAAATTTAAATCCGAGTCACATTTCCAAGTTTTCTCATTCTTCTACGCAGTTGACTGACTTTTTGAGGCATAACTCTTCAATCTTTGATGGAATTTCTTCCTTTTCATGTCTTTCAAACTTCTAGTCTTTCATTCACCCCACTTCTTTTCTTCTAATTCATCACTAGGGCATGTTTTCACTATCTAATGGTTATCCTATTATCATTTATCTTTGATTGTGATTTCATTATGATTTGATCATCTTTATCAATTTTTTGCTTTTCTACCTAATTTTGATTTCAATTCCGAGGGTGTAGTACCTATTGGATTTTAATCATTGATTCATTGATTTTCTTGATTCAACTATCTTTCTATGATATTTCACTCAAGCTTGAGATTCTTATCTCTTATTTTGGATATGATCCCGAATCGACCTCATGTCTAGAATCCTTTGTTTATGTTTTGTCCAGATGTGATCCCGAATCGACCTAACATCTAAGTTGTTTTGTGATCCCAAATTGATCTCACATTAGTCAAAGAGGGGTAGATGTATGCACCCTAAAATGGTCACCTAGACTTTGGGCCCCATTTCTACAATTTATCAAATCCCTAAATCAATATTTTCAAAAATCAATATTTTTCAAATAAATCAATTTCCTTGATCAAGTCCTATTTTATCATTTTCAATTATTTGCCTTGGGCTAACCATTTTATCCTAAGTCTTTATTTATTTAAAAGTAATATTTCCTCCCCTTTTATTTAAATAAAAAATCCCCACTTTTCTTCTTATCCTATGTTGCACAAATAAAGCATTATTCTTATTTTATAAAAAGAGAAAAAGTACTTTTTGTCTCATATGGACACTAAAGTCAACTCCTATTTTCCTATTGGAGGATATTTGTGCACAAGGGTCAAGCTTCTATTTTTCGCCATCGTTGATTAAGTATTTTGGCTCTTAATCTTGATCGTCTATTGATTCTCATTCTCTATAAAAGAAGAGTTCTCTTCGTCATTTTGTATACACTTGAATTTTATGCTATTGTTATGCTATAGGTTTTCTAAGTCATCTTGAAGCTTTTGAAGACATTCTTGCATCAAGTTTTGAAGATTTGGAGCATCATTGGCATTCATCTTGCATCTACATCACATCCTAGCTTGCATCATAGCTATATCATCATGGTATCATTTCCTTTCATGTTTTAGATTAATGTCACATAGTTTAATTAGAGGGTTTGTAACTCTTTCATTTCCATTTTCATAGCCTAATTTGCATACTTGCATGCTTAGCTTAGATTAATTTTGCATTGTATTGCATTCATTTGGATTTCATTGGAGATATTGGCTTTGTTTCCCTTGTCTTTGATTTGGAATCTCTCATTGTGTGGTTGACTAGAAAGGTCATGTGCTTCATAGCTCTAGCTCAGAGAAAATTCATAATCTTGTAACTCCACACATAGAGAGCTATGGATCAATTTGTGAGGGCTCATTCTTGAGTTTCCTTGCATGCAATGATTCATAAAATTGTGACAACATTTTAGCACACATGTATTTCTTGATTGAAACTAATTATCCCATGTCTCATGACTGGTAGTTTATGGGAGCCCATATCTCATGACAATGAATGAAACACTTAGAAATCATTGCATCTAGGTGAAGCACATATTATTAAAGTAATAGGACTTCTCGTGAGGTCACCCATCCTACTACTACTCTAAATCAAGTGCAATTAACCAAAAATTTCCTCTAAGGTTAAGCCAAATTTTCTTGAAAAATGATTTCAAAAACCTTCAACAAGTGTTCTTCCTTATGAATCATTCAGTGAAAAACCCCTTAAGCTCATCAATTGATAAGTAGGAGATATTTTCACTAAAAGTCAAATTATCATATTGTTATAAGGATTCAATTATGTAGTTTTTGAGTCAAACTCATTAACCCATTTTTCATGTGTAGTGGCTCACAAGAATATATCTCTAAATTGAATTAATGAAACATTTAGCACTCATTTCATCTATGTGATTCTCATGGAGTTGAAGCACTGATACTTCTTGAGACTTAACCCATCCCATTACTACTCCAACTCAAGATTGCTTAACCATAGAATTTCCACCAAGGTTAAGCTCACTTTTCTTTTAAGCCTATTTATAAAACCTTCTATAATTTGTTTTCCTTCTAAAATATTTAGTGTAAAACCCCATAAGCTCATCAATTGATAAGTAGGAGATATTTTCTAGAGAGACTCAAATTGAAATATTGCATTCAAGATTCAAATGTATAGTTTTTTGAGTCAAAATGATTGACCAGTGTTGATTAGTAATTATTTTAAAGGACCCATTTCTCATGAGAATGAACACTTGGCACACATTTCATCTAGGTATTTCTCACAAAGATGAAGCATCAAGAATTCCTAGGAGGTCTACCATCATAGTACTACTCTAGGTCAAGTTTTCTTCACCAAGGAGTTTTCTCAAAGATTAAGTGCACTTTTCTTGTAAGTTCTTTTGTAGACCCTTGACGAAGTATTATTCCTTATGAACCATTCAATATAAAAACCATTAAGATAATCAATTGATAAGTAGGAGACCCTTTCTATAGAATGTCAAATTGTGATATTGCTATCAAGATTTAACTGTGTAGTATTTTATTCAAACTTATTAGCCTATGTTTCATCAGTAATGGAAACAAGAACCCATTGTAACATATAAAATAGTTATAAATTCTAGCATAGATCACTCACCAAAGTATATTTTATATTTAGGAAGATCCAAGACCTTGAAACAAAGGAAACCTGAATAGCCCAAGGTAAGGTGCTAATCATGATCTTCACAATGTAGGATCTTGGATTTTCTTCTTCATTTCCCTAAGAGAAGGAGTCATAAATGATATGCAAGAGAGGAAACTAATCTATCAAAGTAAGTTATATGAAATGATAAAGAGGGAAATGTACACACCTTGAGGGCTAGTAGAGGATGCAAGTTAAAATATGAAAATGGGTTATCAAACTATGTTGAGAACTGAATCCAAGCTAGATCTGGTGCCTAGGAGGTTGAAGAAAAAATATATGAAAATTTGGAGGTCTTGAGAATAGGTCAACTTCCCTAATATAGGTCGATTGCTGAGGTATATTCTAACTTGGTACCAGAGTATGATAAAAATAGAAATAGTTTTTGGGTATGGTAGATCTTCTGCTGGGATTTTCAAATCCGTAACTAAAAATGTACTTTTGAATTGTAGGATATAGGTTGACTTCAACCTATACCTGAGAGTGTTTGAATTTAAAAGAGATAGTGGATCTGGAAAGTTCTTTGAAATGGGTCCTTAGGTCTATAACTATATATCTTTAGAACTTATGCCTACACACAAGGGAGAAGGGGAAATTTTTCGAGTGAGGGGGCTTTCCTTGGTTAATCCCCTATTTAGGAATAAAGGAAATTCTAGCAAGTAGTAAAGATTAAAAAAAATAATATAATGTATCATATCATGTAGATGCAATTATGCTTAGTATGTGATCAAGTATGTTAAAGAAATAGCTTTGGCTGAATACAAGAACCAAAAGTAAATCATGTAAGACAAAACCTCATATAGTAGATGCTTGTAATTGTGCATGTGAATTTTGTACCTAGCTATAGACACAACACTTTAGTAAAACATTAGAGGTTAGCAAATAAAGAAATCTACAATATAAATGAGCTGAGCTAACCAGACGATTTAATGCCTTCTAGTAGGTGCAAGTATGGTATTCTCAGATTAAGACCGAGATTAGTGCTAAAGATGGATGAAAGATGAATGCAAATTAACCTATATTTGGGGATTTTTCTATGCAATATGATGAAGAATTGATATGAAATTGATCTAGAATGGATGAAAATGAATTGACAATGCAAATCTAACAATGCTATGAAATTGTTATGAAAGCTATGAATTGCAAAAATTCTCACAAATTGCCTATTCACAAGAGCTTGATTCTCCAAGTTTGCAAGTATGTAAAAATTCCTGGGATCAAAGATGCAAGACCTTTTATGAAGGGTTGAGCCTTGTTTTTATAGAAATCCAGGGCTTGAGGGTGCATGGAAAAAGCCATAAATCACTCTTTGATAAACTCAGCTTGATTTTTGAGTTATGAATGAATTAGAAATAGTTAACTCACAAAATCATGGAAAAATAGCTTTTTAACTCAAATCGGAAGTTTAGATCACTTTTTAACTCAAAAGAGATGTTGAGTTCAAAAAGATAACAAATTAAATTGATTTTCTGATTTAAAGTTTAACTACTCTTTTAAATGTGCATGGATAATCATGAATTTAATTAGTAATTCAAGTGAATTATTCTCAACTTAACTGATTTTTGAATTAAAACAACTGATTTATGGGTTAATCAATTATTTAATCAAACTTTATTCCAAAAATATATCATTAAAGCTTGACAACTCGATTTAATAAATTAAATATGAATTTAATCAATTATTGGTAAGATTTTTTGATTTATTGTCAAAATTAAACAATATTAATTAGCAATAAATATAATTAAATGATTAAGTGGCAAAATTAAAATAATTAATCAAATATTCAACATATTCAATTAATTAACTTTAGGATAAATAATGATATTTATCACCAAATAATATTCAATTAGAGATAATTAGGATAAATTAGGAATATTTAGGAAATATTCCCTGATGCAGAATTAAGATTAAATCGATTAGGTTTTCTATGATTTGATTGCAAATGTGCCTTTGGTTAGGACTTTCGATGTTGATTTCGATCGATTTGTTGATGTAGGAGGTCAATGGTCCTTTAGTCCATTTTTGGGGTATTACATTTTGCCCCTCTTTGAATTATTGTGTGAAGCATAGTGGTTCAAAGATTAATCTATTTTTGATGATGAGTTGGGCTCAGTTATGTGGTGGAGAAATTGATCCTGAAATATTAACCAATTTCTTGATAGAAACTAATTGATAGATTTGAAGATTTTGGTGATTCAGGTCCTGGTTGACCAAAGAATCGAGATGATGTTAACTATAGCAACAATGAACCAGTGATTATGAAAAAGTGTCAAAACACCTGATTCTAAACTTTATGATTATGAAGAAATGATTGTCTTGACTTCAGACCTGATTGTCCAAAGGAATCATAAGGATGCCAAATCTGAACCCTTCAGTTACGAAGAACCAAGTAAATAACACTAATGAACCAATAGTTACGAAGCACTGATACAATTTACAAGTGTGTGGGAGAACACTAGATTGATATGTATCTTGATGAATTTGATATGTCCCAAGCGATGTGCCCCAAGTGATGACTTTTGATGAATTAGCAACTAGATGTGGTTGTTGTCTTTATCACTGAAAGAAATTTTGATAAACATAAATGATTAAAGATGTACAATACCATGCCCCCTTCAGGATGAAAATCAAAATCTGACAAGAAAGTCAGCACTGAAATATTATTTGAAGCACGTGTAATCGATTTGAGAATTGGTTATGCATAGCTAAAGATGCATTCTGCATTGTTTGGAGGTTTTGAAGACCAAGTTTGACTAGGTTTAACCATGAGTTAACCATGGTTGACCAAGTTGAAATTTTGATAGTTTGATGTATGATAATCAGTTAAGTTGAATTATGGATTTCATTGATGTTTAGAAGGTTGATTATGCAAGTAGTTGGCCATCTTGGGTCTGAAAATTTTAAATCATGATTTTGACAAAGTAAACAATCTCAAATTTCAATTTTGATCCTGAAAATAGGTTCAGAATGTCAAAATTAGCTAGGGGTGCAATTTTCATGCAAAATGGAGCACTTTGAAAAATTAGGTCAAAACCTATATAAGGGCCAAAAGAGTAATTTTCAAATCATTTCAACTTTTGTCTTTTGTGAGCCTTGTGGAGCCCTCTAAGAAAAAATTCAAGTTCCTGTGTCTTCTCATCATTTCGAGCACAACCGGTGGTTTCAACGACCTCCCCAGTATGGGAACCTAGTAAGTGGACCCTTGTAGCTCTCTGTGAATTCAAATTTTGCATCCTTTTATGCTTTTTAGGATATTTTAGCATGTTTTCAAGATTTTGAAATTTTGCACCATGGAAACTCGTACGATAGTTTGCCTGGACTCGTACGAGTTTTTAGTTTCCCATAGAGTGTCATCCCCATTGTAACTATAACTCATATGAAAGGGACCCATCTGTCATATGACATTTCATCAGGTCCATCAAGTCTCATACGGGAACCACTAGATTGTCATGTATGCATGAAGTGTTGTATGGGAACCTATAGAAACTCATACGATTTTTGGTACCAGTCTAAAAACTTGTATGGAAAACAATGACTATTTTTCTCATCCTTAGGTCAAAATTTTGATTTTTCTAATTTCTTAGTCTGATTCCTTAGCATTTAATGCACCTTCTGAAGTATTTAATTTCTCATTTTCCATGCTTATAGCCTGATTTTTGACCAAGTGACTGATAGGTTTCCCTATTTCTGTGCTGTGTAGGTTTTCTTTCCTAACGTACATGTGTAGATATCTCATCCAGCTACCTAAAGACTATGTGCCACTTCTTGACCCTCTGAGGGTACATTTAGGTGCTTGTGGCTTTGAGTACTTGATTCAGTTGCTTGAGATTTGGATTAACCATGGATTGATTATAGTCTTAGTTGAGAGATTTCATTCAAAGACTCATACCTTCCACTTTCTGACTGGAGAGATCATGTGACTCCAGAGGATGTCTATAGGATTTTACAGATACCATTTCACGGACCTCACCTCGACTACATTAGTTTGGGTGATGTTGGATTGACTGTGTTCAGAACAGTATTTGGGGCTGATGAGAAGATAGCCCAATAGATCTCATGGGAGACACTGGTGCAGAGATATGAATAGATGCACCACCTTGAGTACATTATCATAGGGAGGATCAATGGGATCATCATATCTGACAAGTAGTAGTGCAGACTCTTGATGGGCTGGGCCCCGATGGTGTAGCAACTGATGGCTAGTCTTGCTGAGTTGGGGTGTGGATAGTGCTTATTAGCCCACATGTTCTTAGAGAAGAATGAGATAGTGTATCATGAGAAAAAATCATTTTCTTTCGAGGTTCTTGTTCTCTAGATCTAGGCTTGGGAACATATTTCTATTTTTAGACTAGTACATGGTGATGAGAGGTAGCTAGAGTAGCCGTTGATTTACATGTATTCAGGCTATATCACATAGGTACAAATGGGGCACATTGAGTACTGGAAGCATGTCCTAGATGACATGACCTTAGTGACATGGAGACCATATTTGTAGATAGAGGCATGGCCTGCCTCCCGTGTATAGTTTGGCTACTTTTTCCAGATTTGGGAGTTGATTGGGTGGGCTTCCACTATTTTGGAGTTTTTTTTGATTATTCAGGTGTGGAGGTAGTATGGAAACATACATGATGCCCCTTAGGAATTTACATATTATGCTTAGTTGGTATGAGAGATTGGGCTTGGATTTTCACCATGACTAACATATGCTGAGTGCAGTTTAGAGTATCGGGGATATATCAGCAGGGACTGGGATTATAGAGTTCAAATCTTAGATACAAGAGTCACAGATGCATACAAGTCATGGATTATAGAGTATCCCATTTGTACATTCTCAGATCCTACAAAGCTCATCCCAACTATGGAGGATGCAATAGATGTGATAGGTGCCCCTATGGATAGAGGACAGAGACATTGAGGGTTGCATATTCTTGTTGTTCATTTTACACCACCACATCCTAAAGTGATGATGACCCCATTGAGGCCATTAGGATAGATGAGACCACCTCACCCTTAGAGTTCTACAATAGGAAGATCTTTAGTTCTTTAGAGGAGATATAATAGAGATGAGGGTGGTCACCTGAGTAGTGTGGGTAGTGTTGAGGAGGTTTTGGGAGCACATTAGGATGTTCCTATGGCAAATGTTTTGGATGTTCCAGATTTTGATTTAGGTGTTGAGGTTCATCACCAAAAGGCATGGATGGAGGCTAGTTCTGATTAGCATGTGGAGGATGCCGAGGCACTAGCAGCTAAGGTAGATCCTAGATTGAGACAAATGCTATAGGACATTATTAGGAAACTCCTACTGCAAATTCCTAATTTGAGACTACAGAGTACTACATTTGAGGTGCAGCTGAGAGAGTCTGAGAGATAGTGCTTAGAGTAGGAGGCCAACATGAGGTGATTACAAGTGGAGGTGATACATTAGACTAGCCAGGCCTCATACTATGTTTCTGCTTATTACTCAAGGGTACCTGCTAAGTAGAGATTTCCTTCTTATTCTGAGTTCATGGCTACTTCTGAAGGAGCTAGAGAACTATGGGCTAACCCACCACTAGATGCACCTGCCACATCACCACTACATGTGGAGGAGCACACAGACAACTGAGTTGTATTAGTGTTTTGTTTTTTGTCATTTTGTCTATATACTAATCATATTTGATAGCTCATTGAGCTCATTCTTTTGTATATTGTGCCATTAGTGCACCCCCATACTTATCTTGATTTTTGATATATATATGAGATCAATTTTGGTTGTGACTTCATATGCACTTGTCATTTTGGTTTATGATGTAATATCATGTGATGTAAATGTATGAAATGCTTTGATTAGTGTAGAATGTATGGAATATGAAATGCAATGATTTCTTTCAAATGTATGGATTATGTAATGCAATGATAGATGATAGATAGATAAATGCCAATGTATGTTTATGGATGCACTTGTATGTATGCAATGGATGAATGCAATGAAATGTAAATGTAAAAGTAAATGCAGTGATACACATGATATTTTTTTGTAGGTATATGAAGAAGATGAGTGCTTAGTCATTTGTCAAAATGGATGTGTAACCCCGGATGGGGACTCCTTTATGATTGAGCTTTAGGGGACCTTCATACAAACCTCAATCCTTGTGTCATGTTTTAGCATAGTTTTGGAGAATCAATAAGTGTCAAGGTGAATCATGAAATCATGAGATAGATACAACCATGCAAAGTGAAAAATGAAATGCAAACCTAAGACCTAGGACTTAGTCACTGATCATGTGTTAGTCTTTTTCATCACTAATTTTTTTTTGTGTTCTTTTCTCTTTAGGTAACACTGGATAAATCAGTACAATGTCCACTAGTTAGTAATGTTAGGAATAGTCCCAAGAGATAATTGAGAGGGGGGGGGGGTGAATCAATTATCTAAAAGATTAAATTCTTTTCCCAATTTAAACATAAAGCATAACCAAAATGAAAGAACACAATAACACACCACCAATATTTTGGTTAGGGGGAAAACCAAATAGGTAAAAACCTCAGTGGGAATTGACACCCACTAATATTTTGCACTAGAGTATTATGATCCCTATTAGAAGATCCTTTACCCTGTTAGGAGTAGCTTTACAATATATTTAGTATATTAGACCTAGTCAAGGGTCAGACCCTGTTAGGAGTCTTTTACAATTGTCCCTATTAAGGGAGAGGACACACTATCCAAGAGCTCACTGCTCAAATGGGTGAAGGCTACAACCTTCTAAATAATAGATATGTACTATATCTAGATCTTGGTGAACTGTGCTTAGACCTGCTATCTAGATTAGTTCCAATGAATAGCACAAGTACTTTACTTGGTCACATAGACCTTCTTCTGATGGCTCAACACTTTGCACACTCTATTTTGCTCTACTTAATCAACCATGAACCACACTTTAGCAATCACAAATGACTACCTATAAATATCTTTCCTCCAAATGATATAATCAAGTTGGTATGTTATAACCACCTTGAAATCATATTATAGAAACCATAACAAACTCCAACAAACATTCTGTCAGCTCTACTATGCACACAACACAATCTGGGACCTGTCTAATAAGATAATTGTAGATGCACGCTACACACTGTTGGCTCTACCAAAAAAACTAGATCTTTCTCCTCAAGATGAATTAACTAATGCGCTCTTAACCAAAAATCAATAACTCTCCTCTAAGTTTCAATACAAGGGTGCATACCCATCGGATAGGCACAACTACATAACCAATAAAATCTCTATCGGCTCTTCTAAACAAACACAGGAAACTATTGTTGGTGAATAGTGATTGCATAACTACACTTCTACTCATCAATAGACTATGCGTCCATAATTGAAACATCACTAACATGGCTTCAACATATATCCAAGCACGTAAGGCTCCATGATAACTATATGGACAACCATACATAGAACACTTCCTGTAACTCTGTTAGGAACACTGCTGACACCAACTGCAATATAACTGTCTATACTAATAGTTAACCTCTGTGCCCATGATATCATGTTGATATCATGTCCATGCTACATATACTAAAATCTTACTACATAAGACTTCCACACATGCTACTTTCCATATGTTGTCATCAATGACAAACATACAGTCAGTACTGGCTTGCTGGCAAATCTCCAACAATCTCCCCCTTTGGCATTGATGGCAACATGTGGAATGAAAAACCACCACCAACCCAAATGAACATTTATTTCATAACATTCTCCATTTCCTCTTCAAAAACTCCCCCAAAGATGAATCCTCCATCTCCTACAATATATTCTAATATTCTCCATTTCCTCAACTAAACTACTATCATAACTAAATGTTTCTCCCCCTTAGAATATTACTCCTCTTTAGCTTCTATTTTTCATGACTCTATATATGCTCACCCTTTGACATCAATAGAAAAGGGTGCCATTCAATTTAAGTACTAGTACTACTCCTGAGGTAGAGTAGTCAACCTTCCACCAGTCCTTGAGGACTGATGCCTTTCCTACTTTCTTCTAAGCAGAATCAGGGAAGGGAATGACTTCCAAATTCTCCTTGAGATACTCAAAAGTATCCTTAGGCAAGGGCTTTGTGAATATATCTGCCAACTGATCTTTAGTACTCACATAGTCCAACTTGACTTCTTTCTCTACCACTTTTTCTCTTAGGAAGTGATACTTGATCTCAATGTGTTTTATCTTTGCATGCATCATAGAGTTCTTTAACATATTGATAGTGCTAGTGTTATCATAGTGAATAAAAATAGGATAATTAATCTAAATTCCAAAATCCTTTATCATCTTCTTGATCCAAACAATTCTAGAACAATTCAAGGCTGTTACAACATACTCCGCTTCTACTGTTGACTAAGAAATACAATTTTGTTTCTTGCTTGTCCAAGTGACAAGTCAATCACCAAGAAACACTACTCCACTTGAATTACTCTTTATGTCATCAACACAGCCAACACAATCTGCATCATTGTACACATGAAGCTCAACATTTTCTAAATTAGGATACCATAGACCATAATCTATAGTGCCCTGCAAGTATCTGAATATTCTCTTTACTACCATGAGGTGAATTTGTTTAGGTTCTGCTGCAAATTTTCCAACTATGCCCACTGCATTTGAAATGTCAGGTCTAGTTTGAGTAAGATATATAAGTTTACCAATCATAAACTTATACAACATTATATCTACTACTGGTGAGTCATCTTCTTTTGTAAGCTTGCATCCTGTGATCATTGGGGTTCCTACTGGCTTGCAGTCATCCATCTTGAATTTCTTTAGTATCTCTTTCACATATTTTGACTGATTAATTAAAATCCCTTTTTTGTCTGTTTCACATTTAGTCCTAAAAATTATTTGATAGGACCAATCATACTCATCTCAAACTCATTCTGCATTTCTTTGGCAAATTATGCACTTAGTTTGTCATTACCTCCAAAGATAATGTCATAAAAAAT
Source organism: Chamaecyparis obtusa (assembly GCA_027943335.1). Taxonomy (NCBI): domain Eukaryota; kingdom Viridiplantae; phylum Streptophyta; class Pinopsida; order Cupressales; family Cupressaceae; genus Chamaecyparis; species Chamaecyparis obtusa. The sequence goes on along the minus strand of BSBK01004887.1, from coordinate 110,241 downwards.
ATAACAAGTAATAAACCTTTAGATGTCTCTCTAATGAATAGATTATAGTCTGCTGCTCCTTTCTTCAATCCAATCTTTGTTAAGTATCCATCTAGTCTCTCATACCATGTTTTAGGGGCTTTCTTAAGTCCATAGAGGGCCTTCTTCAATCTTCATACCATATCAGGTTTATTTCATAAGGTGAATCCTTCTGGCTATTCAATGTATACTTCTTCTTTCAAGTCTCCATTTAGGAAGGCTGACTTGACATCCATCTGATATACTTTGAATTTTTTGATTGTAGCATAAGCTAGAAACAACTTAATAGCTTCTAATCTACTCACAGGTGAAAATGTGTCTGAATAATCAATGCATTCTCTTTGCACATATCCTTTACATACTAACCTTTCTTTGTTTCTTACTACAATACCATCTTCATTCATATTTTTTCTGAATATCCACTTTGTTCCAATCACATTCTTATCACTAGGTCTTGGGACCAGTTCCCAAGTGTCATTCTTAACAATCTGATCAAGTTCTTCTTTCATAGCATCATGACAATTGAAATCATTACATGCATCTTCAACACTTAAAGGTTCAATCTAAGATAGTAAACATATCGCTTCACTGCTAGCTGAGTTCTTTTCTTGGGACCTTGTTAGGAATTTTGCACTCTGATCTCCAATGATGTCTATCTTGGAATGATTTCTTGATGTAAACTTTGGAACTTTAGGTGATGTTGACTTATCAACCTTAGGAGTTTCTCCTTCACTTTTCTCAGGGTCATTGAATAACACATCAATACTGTCAAACATTTCTTCAATAACTATCTCACTAGTAGAGGGTCTAGGTTCTTCAATCATGGGTGAGTAATCATGATATCTTTCTTGAATCATAAATTTTTCATCAATCTTTACATGAGCACTTTCTATGATCTTTTTCAATCTTAAATTGAAACATCTATAAGCTTTACTTTTAGTAGACTAACCAAGAAAAATACCTTCATCACTTCTTGCATCAAACTTGCCTACTGCTTCATCCCTCTTGATGTAGCACTTGCTTCCAAAGATTCTGAAGTATTTTACTACTGGAAAATTACCAAACCATAGCTCATAAGGTGTTTTGTCAGCGCTTGGCTTTAATTGAATTCTATTGATGGTATAGACTATTGTATTGACCGCATCTCTCCAATAGGTGTGTGCAACTTTTCCTTCTATCATAATGGTGTGCATTGTATCAAGGATGATCCTATTCCTTCTCTCTACAATTACATTCTACTAAGGGGTTGTAGGTGCACTTAACTATCTCTTTATGCCATGTTCTTCATAGTACTCATAGAATCTGTCAAAGGTGAATTCTTCTCCTCTATCCAATCTCAAACATTTTATCTTTAGTCTAGATTCATTTTCAACCTTAGCTTTGAATATTTTGAACTTCTCAAAGGCTTCTAACTTATCTTTCAAGAATGCAACCCACATCATTCTAGTATAATCATCAACAAAAAAAATAAAATATCTTTCACCATAGTATGATCTTGTTTGAGTTGGACCACATAGGTCTATATGAATTAGATCCAACTTGTTCTCTTCTGAATTCTTCTTTCTCTTGAATTAATTTCTCACATGCTTTCCCATTACACATTCCTTGCATATAGTATCAACTGGCTTTGCTATGCTAGGAAGATCTCTTATTGCCTTTACATTACTTATCTTCACTATGTTATCAAAATTGATATGACATAGTATTTTATGCCACAACCAACTGTCATCAACTTTAACAACAAAAGAACTTGCTTCTGAATTGAGTTGAAAAACATTACCTCTTGTCTTTGAGCTTGATGCAATCATAACACCATCCTTTTTGTTAATGATGCATTTGTGATCATTGAATTCCAACTAATAGCCTTTTCCAAGTAACTATCCAACACTAAGAAGGTTATGTTTCAAACCATCAATATAAAGAACATCATCAGTACTATTCTTTCCATCTAAGGTGATGACTCCTCTATCAACTATTGGTTTAGGAGTGTTGTCTTCAAATCTGACCATACCTCCATTGTATTTGTCCAAATTAACAAACCTATCTTTATCACCTGTCATGTGATGTGAACAACCACTATCTATAATCCAATATGTCCTTATGTCAGCTTGTGAAATCAATACAAGCTTTTGATTTCCTTTCTTATCTTCATGAGCTATCTTATTATTCATTTTGTCTACAATAGCAATGAATCCAATTTCTTCTTCACTAGATTCTTCATCTGAGACTCCATCTCTAGCATAGTAGCATTCCTTAGAATACTTAGGTTTGTAATCCTTTTTGAACTTTCTAGCTCTAGTAGGACACTTAGACGTAAAGTGGTCAATCTTATTAAATGAAAAGAAATTAAATGGTATTTGACATTCATATTTTCCTTTTCCTTTCTTTTCTCTTTCAGAAATCATAGAAATGAATTCTTGTAGAGTTTTCTCTTCATCATCATCATCAAAATTACTAGAAGTGTTTGCAGATTTCTTACCATGAATGGTTGCTTTGAAGGTTGTTTCACTCTTTGGTTTTGTCTTCAATCTTGAAATTTCAAAAGCTAAGAGTTTGCTAATCAAAGTCTCTCTTTTGAAATTAGATGTAATTTGTATGGTCTCATCTAGGATGTTAATCTTTCTTTCATATTTAGGAGTAAGAGTAGTCATCAATTTGTCCATGATGTCCTCCTCTGAAATCTCTCCACCATTGTTTCTTATTCCAGCAACTACTTCATTTATCCTCTAATTGTAAGCTCTAATATTTTCTTCAGGTAACATCTCTAAGCATTGTATCTTTTCTTCCATGTCTTTTTGTGCGCATCCTTTTCTTGTTTGTCTCCTTCAAATATGTCTTCTAGGTGCTTCCATATCTTGTGGGTTGTATTCACCTTTTTGTTTCTGAAAACTCGCCATCAGATAGGGCATTGATAAGGGCTTCTTTAGCAATAACATTCTGATGAAACAATTCCTTTTTTCTATCAGTAGCATCTTATTGTGCAAGGTCTTCTAGGGTAGGTATCTTGGCTACTTTGATAGTCACATCAAAAACTTCAAAACCAATGCACTACAAATAGGTCACCATCTTGTTCTTCCAATCAAGATAATTCTCTCCATCGAACTTAGGACTTTCTTTCCTAAAGTACGTCATCTGATCAACCTCAAGTTGTTAAACTTTCTCTCTGAGGCACTTGGCTCTGATACCAATTGTTAAGAATAGTCCCAAGAGATAACTGAGAGGGGTGGGTGAATCAGTTATTTACAAGATTAAATTATTTATCCAATTTAAACATAAAGCATAAACACAATGAAAGAACACAAGAACAAAACACCAATATTTTGGTTACGAGGAAACCCAAATAGGTAAAAACCCCGGTGGGAATTGACACCCACTATTATTCTACACTAGAGTATTATAATCCCTGTTAGAAGATCCTTTACCCTTTTAGGAGTAGCTTTACAATATATTTAGTATAGTAGACCTGGTCAAGGGTCCAACCCTGTTAGGATTCTTTTACAATTTTCCCTGTTAGGGGAGAGGATGCACTATCTGAGAGCTCACTGCTCAAATGGGCGAAGGCTACAACCTTCTGAATAATAGATATGCACTATATCTGGATCTTGGTGAACTGTGCTTAGACCTGCTATCTAGATCAGTTCCAATGAATATCACAATTACTTTACTTGGTTAGATAGACCTTCTTCTGATGGCTCAACACTTTGCACACTCTACTATGCTCTGCTTAATCAACCATGAACCACACTTCAACATTGACAAATGACTGCCTATAAATATCTTTCCTCCAAATGATATAATCAAGTCAGCCTATTAGAACCACCTTGAAATCATATTAGAGAAACCATAACAAAATCCAACAAGCATTTTGTTGGCTCTACTATGCACGCAACACAATCTGGGACCTATCTAATAACATAATTGTAGATGCGTGCTACACACTGTCGGCTCTACCAAAAAAATTAGATCTTTCTCCTTAAGATGAATTAACTCATGTGCTCTTAACCAAACATCAATAACTCTCCTCTAAGCTTAAATCCAAGGGATCATACCCACAAGATATGTGCAACTACATAAGCAATAAAATCTCTGTCGGCTCTTCTAAACAAATGTAGAAAACTGCTACTGGTGAATAGCGAGTACATAACTACACTTCTAATCATCAACAGACTATGTGTTCATAATTGAAATATCAATAACATGGCTTCAACATATATCCAAGTGTGAAAGGCTCCATGATAACTATACGGACAACCATACACAAAACACTACCTATAACTCTGTTAGGAACACTGCTGACACCGACTACAATATAATTGTCTGTACTAACAGTTAACCTCTGCGCCCATGATATAATGCCCATGCTACATATACTTAAAGCTTACAACATAATACTTCCATGCATGCTACTTTCCATATGTTGTCATCAATGACAAACATACAATCAGTATTGGCCTGCTGGCAAATCTCCAACAAGTAAACCATAGACATATGAATATTGATTTTTGTTTTATTATGTCAGATTAGATATAAGCACCAAGGCACAAAAGCCAAGATGACCTGAATATCATGTCCATTTTGATATAGAAATTTGTATAAGCATTAGAACATAAACATTGTGATGACCTGAATATGCCTTGCAGAACAAACATGTGAAGCAAAAGAGAGATCATTCTCATTCTTATGTGAATTTACCCGCAATGACCCTTTATCATTCACATCCTTAGAAAATTTTACATTTCACAATAGAGAAGAAGAAATCAATCAAAAAGAAAATTTGGATCAAACTTCCTTGAATTTTCTAGGTATCAATGGTCGAGGTACACATGGCCATCCAATACATGATGGAGGCACTTATAGTGGACACAAAGAAAAGATTATGCCCCTAGTCATCACTCTCTAAATCCTATGAAGGACATAATCAAGGAGCTCGAGGGGACATAATATGCAAAAATCTCAATGTGAATCATTAAGCATACAGAAATATTTAAACATGTCGCAGTGATTGTTTTCAGTTTGTTGTTATGGTTTGTTTGTGTTTGATTAAAAAATCCTTTCTTGGTGAGGAGATAGGTTGATTGACTCAGATATATAGCTTGTGAATAACCTTGATAGGATATGAATTTTTTGAAGATACTAAGGAGTATAGGATATGACGCTTATTGCCCCCAAGTTTAGGCTTTGATAGGATATAGACACTTTTGTTGGATGATGCTTAGACTGACTTTATTGAAAATAGGATGTGAAAGCAAACTGAGAGATATATACAAACTAAAGTAGGACTGAAAGCTAGGAAAGATCAAGATTTCATTGATAGATGGAACATTTTGATACAAGTGGCACCCGTTTTCTGGGTTTTCACCATCTTGGCAGAGATTCTATTTTTGCTACCAAGGCACTTGTTTCCAAGTTTTCACCAAGGCACTTTTTAAAAAAAAAAATATTTTTATCTTTTCTTTTTTTTTGTATTTTTTCATTTTTCAATTTTTTTGTGATACATCAAGGCACCTATTGCTAGGTTTTCACCAAGATGATCATTTTTTCAGGGCTTTTTCTATTTTGTAAGATTTTTTTCAGGACATTTTACCATAGACTAAATGTCTTAGGCATAGAATTTCTTTAGATGGAGAACGTTGATTGGTTCTCAAAGCTGTTCTCCTTTAGTTGTTAAGAGTTGATAGGTTCTAGAGCCAAAATTAGTAGTGATAACAAAGGGACCCAGCCAGTTGGGTTCAAACTTCCCCTTGCATTTTTGATGTGATTGATTTTTAAGATTGTCTCACAAGACTAGATCGCCAACCTAAAATTATTTGTGTCTAACTTTCTTGTTGTAGCCTCTAGACATTCTCTTCTGATATACTCTGAGATGATCATATGCAACTTGTCTGTGCTCATCTAGTAGTTCAAGTTCTTGAAACCTAGACACTCTATAATCATCATCGGTTACTAGACCTTGCATTTTGATTCTTAGTGATGGGATTTAAACCTCAATAGGTAGTACCACTTTAGACCCATAAACTAACACAAATGGTGTACCCCCAATGGGAATTTTGATACTTGTTCTATAGGCCAAGAGAGCTAGATTGATCATGAGATGCTAGTCTCTTCCTATTTTATTAACTGTGTGATGTAGGATCTTCAATAGATTTTTGTTTGATTCTTCTTCTTGTCCATTCCCCTTGAGGATAATATATGGATGACCAATGTTATGTAATCTTTAATTTAGCACACAAGGAATCCAAGTCCTTGTTCTTGAATTGGCTACCATTATCTGTGACTATTGAATGTGGAATTCCATACCAATATATGATGTAGTTTAGGATGAAGTTTGAATTATTTTTTTCTGGTAACTGTAATGATATGGGTGTGCCCACTGGAAGAATGTAGATGTATAGCTCCAATAAGATCAAATGCCCATTTTTGGAAAGGCCATTATGTAGTAAAGGAAATAAGATCTCTCCCTGGTGCATGAATCAAGTTACTATGTACTTGGCACTTTTGAAAGTTCTTTGCATATTTGATAGCCTCCTTTTCCATTTTAGCTAATAATACCTAGCCCTAATAAGTTTTTGATCTAATGTTAAACCATTGGAATGTGATCCACATATACTATCGTGGACTTCCTCTAATCTGTGTTGAGACTCTTCATGTTGTAAACACCTAAGAAGTTTACCATCTAGACTCTGTTTGTACAGATCATTACCAATGATGACATACCAAGATTCATTTGAGATAAGGTATCATTTCTCATGGTGGTTGAAGGTATCAGGGATGATTTTGTATTGAAGATAGGAAAAAAGGTGTTTGTATTTGGAAGAATCATGACCAACAACAGTGCAAATCATGTCGATTTTAGGGGAATCATATGCATGAAATGACAATGCTTCCACTAGGAACTCGTAATGTAGCTCATGTTCAGGATTCTATAGTAGAGATGATAGCATTTCCATAGCATCAAAAAATTTGTTCTCCATTCTAGCAATATGTTCAAAAGTGACTGAGATGAAATACTTCTTTAAGTCATCTACCATGCATTTGTATGGAACTAGTTTCTCATCTTTTATCTGGTATACATCATTGACTTGGTGTATAACTAACTATGAGTCTCCATGAATGTGTAACTCTGTCACTCACCACTCAATTTATATCTTTATGCCATTAAGTAGAGCTTCATATTCAATGATATTTTTTGTGCAAGGAAATTTGATTCTGAATGCTTTTGGTATTGAATAACCTTGTGGTGTTATGAACAATATGCCTGCTCCAAATCCATTTTGTGTGTAAGATCCATCAAAGAAAAGATGCCAAGTCCTAGAAGATATGTGCATGATGAATGAATTAGGAAATTCCATTTGTAATGGTGTATCATCAAACATTGGTGCTTTAGCCAACTAATTTGCAATGACTTAGCTCTTGATATATTTCCTTTCAACATATTCTATATCAAATTCTCTCAATAGCATCACCCATTTAGCTAATTTACCTGTGAGGGCAGATTTGCTCAATAAGTATTTCAATGGATCTATCTTAGCTATCAATTGTGTTGTATGAGCTAACATGTAGTGTCTCAGTTTCTATAATGCAAAGACCACAACTAGATAAGCTTTCTCAATAATTGAATAGTTCTTCTCATAAGCTACCAATGTTCTACTAATGTAGTAGATAGCTCTCTCCTTCTGGTTTTCATCATGTTATGCTAGTAATGCCCCCAGTGATGTATATGTGGTGGGGACATGTAGAATCAATGGCTTCCGTTGAATAGGAGGCATCAAAATAAGAGGATTTGCTAAATATTACTTGATGTGATTGAAGTTCTTTTCACACTCTTTGTTCCATGTAAAAGTCACACCTTTATGTAATGTCTTTGTAAAAGGTTGTGATATATTTGCAAGCTGAGATATGAAATGTCTGATTGATTGCACCCTTCCTTGTAAGGTTCTAATTTGACTAATATTTTTAGGAGGTTGCATCTCCATGATAGCTTTGAATTTAGCAAGATCTACTTCAATTCCTTTCTTTGAAACAATGTAACCTAGGAGCTTTCAAGAAGTGACACCAAAAGCACACTTTTTGGGATTCAGTCTGAGACTAAACTTCTCCATTCTATCTAGTATTTTTCTCAAGTCATTCAAATGTTTGGATTGTATCATTGATTTAGCTAAGGTGTCATCAACATAATCCTCCATAGTTTTATGCATCATATCATGGAAGATATATGTAATGGCTCGTTGATATGTAGCTCCAACATTCTTGAGACCAAATTGCATGAGATTCCAACAAATAGTACCCCATGCACATGTAAAAGATTTTTTCTCTTGATCTTCTAGAGCAATTTTGATTTGGTTGTATCCAGATAAACCATCCATTAAAGAATACATTTCAAAGCCCACAACCATGTCCACTATCATATCAATGTTTGGTAGTGTAAAGTCATCCTTAGGCAATGCTTTGTTTACATCTCTGAAGTCTATGCATACTCTTATAGATTTTTCTAGTTTTGATACTATAACAATGTTGGAGATCCACTCTGCATAATCTATGACTCAAATAAATTTTTCTTTTAGTAACTTTTCTAGCTTATCTTTGACTAGGAGTGCAACTTGTGGATGCATCTTTCACAATTTCTTATTAATGGGTTTGACTCCTGGAGCTATAGAAAGATGATGCATTATCAAATTTGGATCTAACCCTAGCATATCTGAATACTTTCATGAAAAATTGACTTTCTTTTTTGTTTGGAAAGTACTGAATGTTTGTTTCTCTTCTTCTGATAGGGATTGAGCTACATAAATTAGTTGTGGTTCCTCTGTTGTACCCAAGTTGATAGATTGAGTTGGTTCTATCAGTACCAGAGATCTGTCTAGTAAATGACTCAGAAGAACATCAAATATCTAATCCTTAGGCACCTCAGGGAGGTTTTCACCTTTGGATACATCTTATTTTTTTACTATTTTAGGTTTTGAGACTGCCACAAAGTCATTTTCACCCTCATAACTCTTTTTATTTTTTCTTCTTTTTATTTTTTTCTCACTGAGATATTTGATATCTGACTTTATCATGCTAATGCTAGGTTCACTAATGGAAGTTGTCATAGGTTCAACTGCATTAAGATACCAGGCAAGAGCATAGTCAGTATGAATGGTATGGATATCTTGGTTTGGATTGGTAGACATTTGGTGAATAAGCTATGGATGTTGGATAGTGAATGTAGGGGAGGATTGGGAAATGGTGTTCATGCATATGGTGTTGTTATCATTGGTCCTAACCCGAATCTCAAATTCAAAGGTGATATTACTACTCAGAATGTTCATTTTGTGAATAGTTTCAATGTCATTATTAGATTCCACTTCAGCAGTAGGTTGATCAGACTCATTAAGTTCATCATTTTTCTCTAGACTTACGTCAGATGTAGGTGAATATTGGTGAATGACATCAATGTGTTTCTTAGTAATAAGCTCATCTTATTTTGGAATAACTCCCCATTCATAGTCATTTGATTCATCTTCTGATTCTTCATCTAGACCTTTGGAAAATCTGAGAACATGTGTAAAGTCAGGACAAATCCCCCAAGTAGGATTACCTTCAAATTCTGAGCAGAATTCATATTCATGGGAGTCTATTTCAGAATCACTATTGTATCCCAAATATTTAGCTACTATGAGAGATTTACTTTCTTCTTGTTTAGTAGTAGGTTCTTGTGTATCTACTACATTGATATTCTCCTTAGGTTTCTCTTCATCCTTAAGAAGATATAGTATTTTTTGAGGTAAAAATTCATAAGGAATAAGATCAGTGGTGTCTGAATCATCACTATCTGATTGTTGTGCTTCTTCCTCTTCAGTTTTATTCACTTTTGGTTCTATCTATTCTATCACATGAGGAGAGTTTCCACCGAGATGGAAGGATTTCTTTTGATAGCCTAGACCTATAGTATCTTTGTTTTTCTAGCCACAGTGTGCAATGGGTGATATAAGACCTTTGCCTCTTGTTCCTAGAGGTCCTTTTCCCATGTATCCCATTTTAGACATGAGTTTGTGACTTGGTCCATATGAATTTGAAGGAACCTTGTTTGACTTGGAGTCACATTTCTAAACTGATGTAGATTGGGAATCATCTTTATATAGCCATGCAAGTACAACTTCATCCTCTTAAAATTCTTGCTTGGACACTTGATTTGTGACAAAACTTCCATTGTAGATAGATTGAGATTCTTTAGATGCTTGTTTTGTTTGTTTTAAAGGCTTCCCATAAGATATAGGCAAGACTAAGAGAGATGTTAGAGATAGGACTGGTTCCATAGTATCTTCTCCCATGCCCGTGTCCTTGATTTTGAATTTTTTTGCAATGTCTTCCATCTTGGATGTAGATGCAATATCTATTTGCTTAGTGGAAGATTCTCTATTATGTGGAAGATCCAGAACTTGAGAGGTGATGTCTCTGATAATAGGTCATGTTCTAATAGGTAGTATAATTGTTCCTTTGAAGATCTTTCTTCCTCATCATATGATTTTATGGTTATATTCTTTTTAGGATCAATAGCATCTTCTAATAATCCTAGTTGTGTGACCAATCTATAGGAATAGATGTTTAGACCAGTGCCTCCATGTATCAACACATGTTTGACATGGCAGTTTTGGATTAAGACTTCAATGTGCAAGGGCTAGTTATGTGGATGACTTAGTGAATTGTCATCTTCCTCTGAAAAGGAGATATACTAGAGTGATGTCAGATGACCAACCATAGTCTGAAATCTATCTAGATCAAGATTTTCAAGAACATTGGAACTGAGCAGGGCTTTATCCAGAATAGCTCTATGAGTAGGAGATATCCAAAGCAACTCAAACATGGATATTTTTGCATTGGTATGCTAGAGTTGGACAATATTGTATGATGTTGGTCTTTTCTCTTTAGGATTTGATGATTTCGAGGCAGCCCTCTATTTAGAAGAAGATGAAAGATTGAAAGGAACCTTAGGGGCATTTGATGAACCTGAGTTTGGTCCTTGTAGATGTACTTGAGCTTGTGATCAAGTTACTACATTTTCTGATTGATTATCTCTATCCTTTGTTACAATGGTGATGACATTACAATGTTTAGATAGGCATGGTTCAACCATGTTTATAACATCATTGTTTCCAGAGTAGGCATAATTGACTTTAGCACCCATGTTAGGCTAAGAAGATGAATCTCCTTGAGTATGCTTCAAAAATGGTTCCATGAATACTATATGATCATTGTTGGTTTTATGGTTGTCAATCACAATTTCTCCATCATCAATTTTGCCTTGGATGAGATGCTTCAAGTGCATGCATTTATTGGTTTTATGACCTTTGTTTCAATGGAAGTCATAGAAATCGGTCTCTTTCCACCATTTTGGTTTAGCTTCGGGATCATATGATTTTATCTCAAGTAATATAATGATTTTGTTTTCCGATAGTGTTTTCATGGTAGATTCTAAGGACTCACTCAAAGGAGTGAACTCATGCTTTGGTTTTGTAACCCATGGTTTATAGTCATTAGAATTTTTAGAAGATTCAGATGCCTTTTGTTTAGAAGCTTTTATGGCTTGAGTGCCAATGGTGAGATTGAATGTTGGTGCCTTTGATGAAGTACTGACATGATCGACAACACCATCTGTGACAACATTCTTGTTCTTGTTCCAGAATTTGACTTTATCTTTCTTGTTGGAACAAGAACCTGATTCATCTTTGTTGTCTTTGTTAATAGATATGTCTCCCTGATGAGCAAGCACATTTTCAATTTTTATAGCATTTTCTACCATTTTCTCAAAAAGTATGATTTTGCATTTGTAAATGATAATTAAGTTCTGGAATCAGATTGTTGATGAAGATTTCAATTTTTTTAGTTTTCAGAATGGGTCGAGCATAGAGTGAAAAATTCTTGCTCCATCATTTGAGGAAGGTCAGTAAGGGCTCTCCTAAGTTTTTCTTTAGATTGTAGATGTCAATCATGGTGACTGGGTGTTGGATATTGTAGGAGTATTGTTGGTATAACAATTTTATTAGCTCCTCAAAGGTTTTTATTGTTGGAGGCATTTTAGAGAGCCAATGAATGGCTGCTCCTCCCAAAGATTGAGGGAAAAGATGCATTAGGTAGGTTGGTTCAGGCATAAATTCCATGGATTGAGTACAAAATTCTCTGACATGATCTTGGGGATCAAATTTTCCATCATACTTGTCATATTTTGGTATCTCCATTCTTTTTGGGAATGGTGTCATGTATAAGTTTTTATCAAACGAAAAGGGGCATAGAGCCTCCATAGAGAATTTTGTAGGTTCTTTCTCTTTTTCTAGCTTGTTGAGTTTAACTTGCATTGCATGCATTTGATTCATCATGGTTGTGATGGGAGTTTCTTCCACTTGCATGATGATGTTATTGACATTGAAGTCTTGAGGAAGTTTGTCTCCTTTTTGAGCTAGTTGTAAGAAATAGGCTTCTTTCTCTTCTTGTAAGAAGTGTTTCATTATTCTTTGAAAGTCATCATCATTTCTATATCGCTCAATTTCAGATGTTGTTGGTTTAGGATCTCCATCATGATTAGAGTGATGACCTTGGGAACCTTGGTTTTCTCCTCCTTGAGACATTGTGTTGTTATGAGGACTAATAGGGACTGTTTGACATGGAGTTGATTGAGGAGGATTAGAAAAGCCTTTTTTTAGATGTAGATTACCTAGAGTGTCTTCTTCATAATGAGTTGTATCATATGGTTGATTAATGGATTGAACAATGTATTAAGACAAAGGTGATAATTTTGGTTCTTCTCTAGGTTTCTTATGTGAGGAAGCTCTTGTTTCCACCATTAACCTCGAGTGAATCTGAAAAGCAAGATTAAGACAATTGATGAATGACTTGATTCAAGAAAATCGAATGACGCAACCTTGTCAAGATTGAATTTGATAAAGGATTGGTTGGATGTAAATGTAGGATACTATGCCCTAGATGTATGGGTAGATGCCCAAAAGATATTAGACAGGAGCTTGCAATACTTAGTCATTTTGAAAATTGATTCTAAAGATGATTTTGACAAGGTTTTGACACAAGATCAAACATGATTCAAATTGATAGATCAGAAGGCTCGATCAAACTCAAGAGACCACTTTTGGAAAATGTGTTTGTTTTTCTAGTTTTTCTACTCTACTCTTGACATAGTGAATATTTTGACAGAATCTAATGATTGACTATAATCACTAAATTTTTGACAAATTTGAAGGTTTTCTGACAAGTTTGACTCAACTCTTGTATGACTTTCTCCATGGTTGTACAAGTCAGGATCAGGTCTGATACGATAATTGACAAAAATCATATGACAATCGACACCAAGGTTCAAATTTGCTTGGGTTTTGCTGACAACACTTGTATGAGAATATACAACTCCACATATGACTTTTTGGGGGTTCTGATATGACAATGTAAAAACTCGTACGAGTTTTGAATTTCCCGGATGATAAATGACACCAGAAAAGGATTTTTTTGTTCAAATTTTTCAAGTTTATTAGATTTTTTATTTGATTTTGATGGCTAGGTTTGTTCATTTTTAAATGACCAATTAGATATCAAACACGCAAGACAACAATCAAGGGAGAAAACAATCATCTTGAAGCAATGAGCAAGGGGAAAAGCAACCTTGCACATGAACAAGAATAGTGACTGATGATTCTACTCCCTAAGAATTCTACTTATGTATGTTCTCAAATGTTTTGCAATCATGCACATAGTCCTGGTAAATAAAAATTTGGTTGCACTAGGATTCATAGTAATGGTCAACTTTGCAACTTTTGCAATTTCAAGAGGGAAAACTACAATCTAGGCACACCATGGTTTTGACACAGTCTAAGAATTAAATCAATCAGGAGCTGTTGATGAGAATTGATAGCCCAACAAGAGACTACACCTATGGAGATTTTTTCTACAAGGACATTTATATAGCGATTGCTGCTACCATAGTCAAAATGGCTATTATTGCTTGAGGTTCTATCCACGTGGTTGACCCTATAAAGGGAATGTCCACTACGGTTAACCCTCTTTAATAACGTGACTCGTAAAAAGGACCACATGGGGACTTAGTTTAGATTCAAGGATTTAATTTTATGATGTCACCCTAAAAGGGAACAAAGCATAATCCTCTAGGCTCTTCACTTCACCCAAACATAGTAAACAGATTGATTGACACGCTAAAATTGAAACCACCTCACCAAGGTGTGTATGTCAACAATAATGACTACTGATCTCTCTAAGTGGGACCAAGAAAGAATGTACTATCAAAACTGAGGACTAAACCAAGTAAGACCATGAGATGATATCAAATCCTCCCTACCTACAAGGGGGTCTATCTTTGAGAAGAGCTTCACATGAAAAACAAGCGAATCAAGCCTACTTTCTCAAGAACTCCAAAAATAGTGTTCATAGGGCCTAATTACTATGTGTAATAGATATGCAAGAAAGCAAATCTAGATTCATTTTTAAAGCCCAAATGAACGTGTGATTTATGAAAGAAAGAAAACACTCAATCTAGACATGAGAGAGGTTCATTTTAGTTCCCAAAATCAAAGTGTTATAAGGATGTAGTGAAGTAACTTAGATCTCATGCAACGTGCTTAGTAGATTTTACCAAATTTTAATCTTTGTTGAGAGAACTCTCCTTTGGCCAGAAAATTATTAGAAGCAGCAAATTAGAAACAACAAGTATCAATTGTTAGCATTAGCTGTTAGCAGAAATTTGAAATAAAAACTCCAAAAACTACCCAAAAATTTGATACGACTAAGTAAAAATGGCATGAAAACTCGTACGAGTTTCCACAACTTCTCAAACAACAATCAGGAAATGATATGACAATGGGTCCCTTGTCATACGAAAACCTATCTTCCAAATGACTATACATAACAATCCATACAACTCGCCAGAATGTCATCTATCATACGACTACTAGAGTGATCTGATATGACCTTCTGGAATGTCATACTAAAGTATATAGACGAAAAAAATTAAAAATTGAATCTTAGAAGAAAATGATCAGAAATTGATAGAATCAAAAAGTGAAACCTATTTCAGGGCCCCATGGCAGGCGCCAGAAATGTGCATGTGAATTTTGTACCTAGCTACAGAAACAACACTTTAGTAAAATATTAGAGGTTAGCAAATCAGGAAATTTGCAATATAAATGAACTGAGCTAACCAAGTAATTTACTACCTTCTACTAGGTGTGAGTATGGTATTCACATATTAAGACCGAGATCAGTGACAATGAAACACCTACACAAAGGATTTAATGCTAAAGATGGATGAAAGATGAATGCAAATTAATCTATATTTTTGGATTTTTCTATGCAATATGAAGAAGAATTGATATGAAATTCATCTAGAATGGATGAAAATGAATTGAAAATGCAAATCTAACAATGCTATGTGTGTGCTAAAATGTTGTCACAGTTTTATGAGTCATTAAATCCAAGATTTCTCAAGAATGAGGTCTCAAATGGCAACTCATAGTTCTCTATTTATAGAGTGCAAGGGTTTATGATGGAGGCCCTCAGCTTAGACCTAGTTTGTGCCCATGCAAATACACCATAAAATGAGAGATTCAAAAAAGAAAAGTAAGAATGCTAGTCTCCATGATCATCAAGTATGCATGCAAATGAAAATAAAAGCTATTCTATATGATAACAATGCATGAAAGAAAACTAATCTATGAAAGGAAATGCTTATGCAATAATATTCTATGAAATGAAATATGAATCTAATCTAATAGGCAAGTGCAAGAGTAATCTAAATGGATTACCATGGAGCATGAGAGAAGAAGACAAGAAAAGAGAAGTTGCAATGTCCAAGCTTAAGTGCTCAAACTCTCCTACAAAATTGCTCTTCAAACCTGGATAACAATAACATAAATCATGATCTCTAAAATCTCCATGCATAAATGAGAAGGAGAGGGCTCCTTATAAAGGATTTAGAAATGAATGGACAGTCAAGATTAAGAGGCAAAAAGAAATGAGCAATGGTGGAGATTAAATCTTGGTTGATCCATGTGCTCAAGATTCTCAAGAGGCAAAATCAATGGACATGGTTAAGAGCCAAAAAGATGTGTGGAAGAGATTAAGAGACAAAAGCAGATTCCACTCATCTTGGAAAGTGTGCATTCAATGTGTAGACAAAAAGCCTTTTTATTTTTATTTTATTATATATTTATTATTTTTAGCAAAGTGGTTTCCATTATTTAATCAAAAGATTTTTTATTTATTTAAAAGAGATTTGTTCTTTTAATTAAATATGGCTTAGGATAAAGTGATTTTATTATTTAGTTAAAAGATTTATTTTTTTATTATTTAAAAAGCAGTTTTATTTAATTAAAAGGGAGCATGTTCTTTTAGTTAAATAAAACTTAGGATAAATGATCAAACCTTAGGAAAAATTAAAATAATTGAACTAATTACAATCTGATCAAGGAAATTGATTTAAATTGAAAATATTGCAAAGCATTGATTCAGGAAATGATAAATTGAGAATGGGGGCCCAAAGTCTAGGTGACCATTTTAGGGTGCATACATTTGCCCCTCTTTGGGTAATGTGTGATATTTATGGGAAGACATGTAGTCAAAGAATGAAGTTGAAATGTGAGATCGATTTGGGATCACAAAACAACCCAGGTGTGTGATCGACGTATGGGAACACATAAGGACAAAGATAAGCTAATTGAAAAAGACAAGGCCAACACCCCTATAAATAGGTAATTGTCAAGTCTCAAGCAAGGTTTAATTAATAGGATTGATAAAGTTGAATCAAGGATTGAAGTTTGATAGGTATTTCTCCCTTGTGATCGAAATTGAAATGAGATAGAGGAGAAACAACAAATTGATAAATTTGATCAAATCAAACTAAAGATAAGGTTCTTGATGTAAGATGAAAGATATAAGGATTACAGAACCAAGGTGGATCATCAAGAAAGATTATGCCCCAAGGTTGAATGAGAATAAAAGAAGTGGGGTGAAAGTGAATGGGAGATAGAAGTTTGGAAGAGGTGGAAAGAAAAAGAGAGAAGAAAGATAATTTGCCTCAAGAAAGAGGATGCCTCAAAATCAATCAACTATTTGAGATAGGAAATTTCGATTGAGATCATGAAAGAAGATAAGAAAATGAAGATCAAAACATGACAACAGTTGATTAAAAGTACAAAACAAAGATGAAGGAAAACCATCTCCAACTCATAATGCAGCCTAAGAATGCAAATTAACATGAAGTATAACAATGCAAGCTACATGAAAATGCAAAGGTGTACTTGCAATAAAGAAACTATAACATAGGATTTTATTTTCATCATTCATTAGAGAATGTTAAGGAGCTTATTTTCATCATTGGGCCATTATTAACGGACATCAAAAAATCACAAAATCATCACTAGTCACAAGGGAAACTATGAAGATATGAATGTGATTTATATCAGATTGGAATGTGGAAAGATTCTAACATAAGCATCAAAGACATAAAGGTCAAGATGACTTTGATGTTAGCTTACCCAATTTAATATAGCAAAACCATGCTCGCATCAAGACAAAGATGTTAGGATGACCATAAGAATGGTTGTGCAAAAATAAGTCAAGGATGATGGCTCAAATCTCCTAAGTGTTTCAAGGGAACAACAAGAGACACTCTAGAGCTTCAAGACCACACCCACAAGTAGAAAGAAAATAAAAACATGTCCCATGCCCCAAGTCCTCTAGCTATGCATTTTGGAGAGACTTATTAGACAAGGACACTCAACGAAAATCAATAACAGTCAGCACATAAAGAAAAGATCATGACATATCTCAAGCATTAAGTGTTGTGCTTAAAAATTTAAGTGTGTTAACTGATACTGATTTTTGAGGATAATGATCAAATGCTTGCCAGTAGGTAAGATCACATGACAAAACTGGGTAAGACCAAATTGAGAAGTGTTGAGAAACACTTGATGTCAGGGGTTGTGTTGAAAAATATAGTTTGCGAGGTGACCTAAAGACTAACACATCCAAGAGACCAAAGCTAACATAGTTATGCCCCCTAGACAAAGACAAAGACCAACTTCAAACCAAGGCAACAAGGACAAGGCATGATGGAGAAAGGCTAAGTGTCGAGGACGTGTGTTGAGAAACATGGGTGCAAAGGTCTCAAGTAGCACCTGTTTATAGGTTTTCACCACTTGGAATCTATTGCAAATTTTTCTTCTTTTTTTTTTTTTCAGGACTTTTGATAAATTTTTTTGTATTTTTTCTACCAAGGCGCCTGTTTTCGGGTTTTCACCAAGGCACATTTTCTTTTTTCTTTTGAATTTTTGAATTTTTTGATTTTTTTGTATTTTTGGAATATATAATTTTTTTGAGATACATCAAAGTGCCTATTACTAGGTTTTCACTAAAATGATCATTTTTTCAAGACATTTTTTAGATTTTTAGAATTTTTGAAAATATATCATTTTTTTGGATTTTTTTAGGGTCAATAAGTATGTACAAGGGATGCCCCTAGATAGAATGGGCATCATGGATATAACTTCTTCAAGTGCAAGACATTGATAGGATCAAGGAGTTGCTCTCCCTTTTCAGTAGATAATAAATAAGCTCCTATCCCAAAATTTGTTGTAATGATGTAAGGTCCAAGCCAATTAGGCTCAAATTTTCCCTTTTGATCTCTATGTTGTTTATTCTTAGGATTTTCACGTAGGACAAGATCTCCCACTTGGAATTCTCTAGGGTGAACCTTTTTGTTGAAGGCTTTGGACATGCACTTTTGATAAACCCTCATATGGTCAAATGATGCTTGACGTTTCTCATCTAGAAGTTCTCACTCTTGAAGTCTCATGGTGTAGTAGTCTTCATCTGTAACTAGACATTTGAGGGAAACTCTAAGTGAAAGAATCTCAACCTCTAAAGGTAACACTGCTTCAGCACCATATGTAAGGGAAAAAGGAGTAGTCCCAGTAGGAGTATGAATACTCATTCTATAAGCCCACAAAGCTAGATTTATTTATAAATTCCAATCTCTACCATTCTTATGAACTATTTTATGTAGGATTTTAAGAATGGTCTTGTTTGATGCCTGTGCTTGACCATTTCCTTGTGGGAAGTAAATGGAGGACCAATGTTGTTTAATCTTCAATTTCTTGCAAATTTATTTAAGGTCCTTATTTTTAAATTGACCTTCATTGTCAATGATAATCTTAGAAGGCACTCCATATCGACAGATGATATGATTCAGAATGAATAGAGAGACTATCTTGCTCGAGGAAACAGAAAGTGGGACAACTTCTACCCATTTAATGAAGTAATCAGTAGAAGTGATAATAAACATGTGTCCACCTAATGAGTTTGGATGAATCTTCACAACAAGATCAAAGGCCCAGTGCTGAAATGGCCAATGAGATATAGAAGGAATGAGCTCCCTGCCTAGAGCATGTATCAGGTTACCATGTTTTTGACACTTTTCACATGACTTTGCAAAAGCTACTGCATCAATCTGCATCATAGGCCAATATTACCCTGCCCTAAGAAACCTTTGGGCCATGGAAAGACCATTGGAATGTCCCCATAGATGCCCTCATGAATGTCAACTAATGCTTGGTCAAATTCTTCCTTTTCTAAGCATTTAAGAAGTGTTCCATCTAGACCCCTCCTATACAAATCACTAGAGATAAGGGTATGGGAAGAAGTGTTTCAGGTAAGGTTTCTATGTTCAAATTGGTTAAAGGTTTCAGGGATAATGCCATCACCAAGGTATTAGTAAATGGCACAATAATGGGATGACTCACGACCAACAAGGGTACAAAAACATGGCTTTCTTGGGAGTCATAGATAGGGTGATGTAGCTCTTCCACCAGGAATTCAAATCTGGATTCATGCTTCTCTAACCAAAGAAGTGAAGCAAGTGTAGCCATAGCATCAGCTACTTTATTTTCTTCTCTAGGGATTTTCTGAAACGTGACAAATGTGAAGTATCATTTCAAGGAATCAACCATTTTCTTATAAGGTACCAGTTTCTCATCTCTTGTTTTATATTCATCATTGACTTGGTTGATTATCAGTTGTGAATCCCCATAGATGTGTAACTTTGTGATTCTCCATTCTATAGCCATCTTAAGTCCATTTGTTAAAGCTTCATACTTAGTAATGTTGTTTGTACATGGGAACAATAACTTGTAAGACTTAGGAATTGTGTACCCATGAGGAGAAACAAACCAAACACTAACTCTTGAACCATTTTGTATAAAGGATCCATCAAAAAACATCTTCCATGTTCTTTCAGTCATATACATGAGGTGCTCATTTGGGAAGTCAACTTGAATAGGTGCACTATCTTGTATTGAGAAATAAGCCAATTGATCTGCTATGGCTTGTCCTTTGATTTCTTTACGTTCAATGTAATCTATGTCAAACTCTAAAAGGATCACCATCCATTTAGAAAGTCTATCTATGAGGGTAGCCTTATCGAGTAAACAATTGAGTGGATCTATTTTTACTATGAGATGTATTGTGTATGCAAGCAGGTAATGTCGTAGCTTTTGGAAAGCAAACACAACTGCAGGGCAAGCCTTCTCAATAATGGTGTAGTTAACCTCATATGAAACAAGAGTATGAATAATATAGTATATTTCTCTTTCTTTCCCATGTTCATCAAATTGAGCTAGTAATGCCCCCAAGGAAGATTTTGTCACTGAAACATATAGAATAAGTGGTTTTCCTAGGATAGGAGGCATTAAAATAGGAGGATTTGCCAAGTATTTCTTGATTTGGTCCATGCTCTTTTGACAATCCTCATTCTAAACACATTTGACTCCTTTGTGTAAGTTCTTGTTGAAAAGTTGAGGTCTATCTACCAACTATGAAATGAATCTCCTTATGGATTGAAGGTGCCCTTGAAGACTCCTCATTTGACTAATGTTTTTAGGAGGTGGCATATCCATGATGGCTTGGAATTTTTTAGGGTCTACCTCAATTCCTTTTGCTAAAATGATGAATCCTATAATTTTTCCATATGTGACACCAAATGCACATGTTTTAGGATTTAACCTTAGTTGAAATTGTTCCATGTGATCTAGAATAACTTCTAAATCATCTAAGTGTGTGTCTCTTTTCTTAGAATTGGCCAAGGTGTCATCCACCTAATCTTCCATGTTTTTATGCATCATGTCATGAAAAATGGTTGTCATAGCTCGTTGATAGGTGGCTCTTGCATCTTTTAATCCAAAAGGCACAACGTTCCAATAATAGGTACCCCAAGACAAGTGAATGCAGTCTTTTCTTGATCTTCAGGAGCTATCTTAATCTGATTGTATCTAGAAAAAAACCATCCATCAAGGAATAAATCTCATAACCTGCAGTCATGTCCACTATCATGTCTATATTGGGTAGTGGAAAATCATCCTTTGGGCATGCTCTATTGACATCTCTAAAATCTATGCAAATTCAAATGGATTTTTCATGTTTGGAAACTGGTACAATGTTTGATATCCATTCAACATAGTCAATAGCTCTTATGAATCTTGCACCAAGGAGTTTCTCTAATTCTACTTTGACTAGAAGATCTTTGTGAGGATGCATCTTTCTCAATATATGTTTGACTGGTTTTACACTCAGAGCTATGGACAAATGATGCATGATAAGATTAGTGTCCAACCCTAGCATATCTGAATAAGTCCAAGAAAAATTGATCTTCTTTTTCTGTAAGAACTTAGTGTAGGCTTCTTTTTCTTGTGGTGACAAGGATTGAGCCAAGTGTACTATCTGTGGAGCCTCATTTGTACCCAAATTGACTGGTTGTGTTGGATCGATAAGCACTGAAGATTTGTCTTAAAAGTAGCTAGGGAGATGATCAAGTACCTCATCCTTAGGTGCCTTAGAGAGGTTTTCACCTTTGGATACATCATTTATTTTTTCTTTTTTTGGTTCTGACACTGCCACATAGTGGTTTTCACCATCAGAACTCTTATTTTTTTATCTTTTATTTTTATTTTGTGACTAAGGTACTTGATGTCTGGCTCTGTCATGCTGGTAGTTGGCTCACTGGTGAAAGAGACTATGAGTTCAATGGCATTCAAGTAACAAGTTATCTCATAATCATTTTGGAATGGTAATAGCTCAGGTTCTTGATAGTGTTGGGACCAATCAATGAGCTTAGGATGAGCAAGAGGTAATTCAATGGTTGGTTCAAGGTTATGGATACAAATGATATCATCTCTAGTGACCGAAGAGTCAAAGTCTATTAAGTATCCTTCTAAGCTACCCAAATCAGGATTCATCCTAACAAGAGAAGAATCATCCACTAAGGCAACATGTGGTTTAAAATACTCTAATCCTACACTAGACTTGTCAGGTATTTCGGGTTGAGAACTATAACTATGGATGACATCAACAATCATGTCAACTATAGAAGAATCAGAGTGAGATTTCCATTCATACTCATGTGAATCAGTTTCTGGATCCTGAATAGGATGTTTACACCATGAAGGTTTGGGACGTCTTGATGTGGAAGCTCTAATATCATCAAGGGTAACATCTCTCTCCATAAAATGAACAATATTCTTTCATTGATGCTCTCTAATGAGATCTTCTACATCTGATTCATCTTTTTCTAAGGTTGCAAGTTTTGCATGAGAAACTGAATTATTTGAATCTCCCCAAAGGAGATTGGTGGAAGGGACCCAATCTTCATGCATATCTTGTTGATTTGTCAAATTTGGCATGTATTTCAATTCATCTTCACTATCTAACTTATCAAGGATAGGAGCAGTGTTCTTGTTATGATTCACAAATCCTAGGCCGACTGTCTTCTTAGACTCGTGTCCAAAAATAGCATGATCAAGAGGTTCATCTCTAGCATCCAATCTATGACTAAGAGGGACATGTCTAGGATAACCCATCTACTTGACAAAATTATACCCTCTTCCATAAGCCTTAGGAGAGGGAGAGAAGTTCTCATTGTGTATGTATTTCTCTTCTTTATAAATCCAATCTTTAATAGCTACCTCTTCTTTCTCATCTTGAATAGGCACTAAGGACTCTAAAAATGTACCAAATAAAGTCATAGCTGAAGAGGAAGGTCTCATTTCTTGTGAAGGTTTGCCATAAGATCTAGGTGAAACTGGAAGCTTTGTAAAAGAGTTAAGTTGATACCCCCTACACCAAGGTCTACCAACTTGAACTTGTCTTTGCATTCTGTTAAGATCACATTAAAGTCTTATGCTTCTCTATTGAGGGGAACATGAGCACTTGCCAAAATTGAGTTAACAGATAATGTGTTATCCCCAAGTATACAAATTTCTACTCCATTGCAGGGGAACTTAACACACTGATGGTAGGTAGATGACACTACTTGCATATCATGGATCCATGGTCTACTAAGTAAGATATTCTATGCCAGAGGACCAACATCAACAATTTGAAACAAAATATCCTTCTCAATAGGGCCAATCCTAACAGGAAGGATGACCAACCCTTTGGAACTTCTTTCCACCTCATCGTAGGCTTTGATTGTGATCTTCTTTCTGGTATCTATGACTTGTTTACAATAACCCAATATATTTAAAAGACTCAAGGAACAAATATTAAGCCCCACACCCCCATCTATCAATACATTCTTGACACAAGTTTTGTGGATCATGACTTCAATATGAAGGGTGAGATTGTGTGGGTGGCTCAAAGCTTTATCATCATCCTCTAAGCAGGTAAGGTAATGAGGGCTAGCAATATGGTTAACCATGTTTTGGAATTGATCAAAATCTAATGCATTAGGGACATTTATCATGCGCAAGGCATCCTCAAGGACTTACTTATGCCTCGGGGACAACTCTAAGACCTCAAAGATCGAAATCTAAGCTGGGGTTCTCTGCAACTGATCTACAAGATTATAACTCATTTTAGGATTAACTGCTAGTTTTGAGGTGAGATTATTGGATGCCACTTGGTTTGTTTTACTGGGCTGACTTGAATTAGGTCCTCTAATGACAATGGGACCTTGACTTTGTGTGATAGCATTAAGAGCTTGGGATGACATTCTATTGTTTGGACCCCTTAGCACCATGATAGGTTTTTCATCAAAGATGGGAGGAGAGTCCATCTCTAGATCATAACCATAGGGATCTTTATTTCTTGTCATATTGACATTTTCTTCCACAAATTCAAGCATGTTGAAAACATTCTCTACAGCTGTGTAAGTGTAATTAATCTCAGCCTTGCCATTCTTAGGTTTAGAGGTTTCCCCCTTCTCATACTTAGGCAAAGGTTCTTTGAAAGCCTTATGATCAGAATTGGTGTTCAACCCATCTATCTGAAGTTTTCCATTCTCAATGAGATCTTGGATGATATGCTTAAGTTTCCAACGGTTTTCAATATTATGTCCAATGCCATTATGAAACTTTCAAAAGGCTTTCTCATCCCATCAATGTGGCTTAACATTAGGTATATGATGCTTTGTGAGATCTTGAGGATGTGCAAGGTTGTTCACAATGAGTTTTTTTAAGACATTCTCATATGAATCACCAAGTTTTGCAAATTGACATCTCTCTTTCTTGGGCTTATCTTGATATCTTGGCTTGCTCTCATGTTGATTAGAGGCATTGAGTTTCATGGCTTGAAGTGCACTAAACAAGTGAAGAACAGGTTGATCTTTGGGTTGAGAAGAGTCCACAACTCCATCATTGACCATTTGTTTGTTTCTATTCCAATGTGAGTTTTTTCTTTTATCCTTATTAGAGTTGTTATCTTGACCATTGTTGTTGTTTCTGTTGTTGGCCAAAATTCCTTGTTCTTTCAAAACATCTTCAATCCTACATGTGGTTTCAACCATGGTGTCAAAGGAATCAAAGACCATTTTCCTAACTTCATACTGCATCTCAGGAACCAAGTTGCTAATAAGGATGTCATTCTTCTCATCTTTAGGAATGGCCCTAGAGTAGCATGAAATTTTTTATCTCCACCTTTATAAGAAAGTGACAAAGGATTCCCCTTGATGTTGCTTTAAGTTTCATAAGTCTAGAACATTGTGACAGATCTTGAAACATTGTATACAAAGTGTTGGACAAATCTATGGACAAGCTCTTTTAAAGTCTTGATGGGGGGAGTTATGTTGGTGAACCATTCCATCTCTTGACCCTTAAGACTCCTTGGGAACAATCTCATAAGGTACAAGTCATCTTGATGGAACTCAAAACTCATAATATAAAATTGACACACATGATCATGTGGAACTCCATTACCATCATACTTGTCATATTGGGGGATCTCAACTTTTCTAGGAAGATCTTTCATACTCACACTCTTGTTAAAAGGATTGGGATAGATCAAATCAAGATTGAATGAGCTCTTGGGTGCCAGCATCTTTTCCATCATACTGTGAAGTTGTTTGATCTTCTCATCCTGAGATGGACCTTGCTTCTTGATCTTTCTATCCACATCAAAGTTGTAAGGGACTTTAGCACCTTTTTTGATTAAACTCTCTAGGAACTTGTCTTTGTTTTGCTCCAAGTATCTCTCCACATATTGTTGGAAGAGTGGTTCTTGTTGTATCTTCATGAAATCTTGGGAGTTGAGGTCAAGACTAGAGCTACTTCCCCCATATTTTGAACCATGGTGAGCATGTTGAGAAGGTTGTTTTCAGTTCCTAGGAGGTGTTTGTCTCCTATAATGATCATATTGTGGAGCCCTTCTTCCTCTAGGGCTAGGACATTGTGAAGGTGATCTTGAATACCTTCTACTTCATGGAGTCTTAGGAGGATTGGGTGGAGGAGATTTGTTTCCACCACCAACACACATGTTGTTGTATTGATCATTAAGTTGCTGAGCCAAGATTTTGTCTTTCTCTTCTTGTGTGGCTCTCCTTTCTATTTCCAATAAGGCCTGTCTTTCTGACTCTAGGAGTCTAAATTTCTCTTCCTTTTCAGCCTGTTCATCTAGGAAGGCTTTCTTTTTGCACTCAATCCTCTTGAGTCTTTCACTTGTGTATCTTGAAGTTGTTTGGACCGGTGAACTTGGTCTTGAATGTTTAAATAAGTCATTGGTATATCCTACATTCACATGAGTATCATAAGGTTCATCGTCTTGAATGTCATGTTGTGATTTCTCTTCTTGATAGGATTTATTCATTTCCATTTCAGCCCTTTGATGTGCATCTAGATATCTAGTAGAAATAAGAGATGAGACAAGTTGATTTTCATGAGATAAACTGCCAAACAAAATGGTGTCTCCATGCCTTTCAAATATGTTTTCAAGGATTTTATCCATTTCTTCTCTCTCCCTTCGAGTCATTGTGCAACTCATATCCATATCTGAATAAGAAGGTGCTAAGGATGTGCTCAACTTGCTAAGATTACTCTTGGGATGAAACCAATTTTTTGAGTTAGTCCTAGGGGATTGATCAAAGACAAGCTCTGTTCCCTTACATTTTTGGTGAGTTTGAACCAAGGGTAATTGGTCAAAGACTACTTAAGGATGTTTTCCTTGATTTACTTGATATCTTGTTGTAACTAACATGAAAGAAAAGATCCTAGGTGATAAGATGACCTTAAGAAACATTGGTACCAAACTAGGATAGTAAAAGCATTCACTTGTCCAAGAGAGAGGTGATAAGATAGAAATTTTGCAAGAGGCATAAACCAACACTGCCAGAGAGGTGCCCAATAAATGAATGAGTATCCTAACACATATGGATCAGGAGGATGATTTATCCAAGATGTATTTGATTTAATTTTAATTTTTTATGGAAATGAATGGACAAGAGATTACTAAAACTCTCCAAGCATGTTATCAAAGAATCCAAAGGTTGATCTTCACAACAAGGAAAATTTCTAACTAATCAATTCCAAGAAAGATTACTTGTGAAGTCAAAGATCACTAATCCAAGAGGTCAAGACATAGGGACCCAAGGTGCAAATAGGCTTCCAACTGTGGGGTAAGTGACTTGATCAGACCCAGATCAACTAAGGAAAACTAGGAATGGTAGGATAGAAAATCAAGCAAGCTATAAAAAGTTGGTATTTTGACTCAAGAACTCAGTTTTTGTTCATTTTAAAAGATCAAGTAAACACATCAACCAATTTTTATCATTGATCAAGCACATAAGACAACAATCAAGGAGTTCAAGCAAACAAATGTCTTCAAAACATGAGAAAGGGACAAAGAAACCTTGCACATGAACAAGAATAGTGACTTAGTATAGTAATCCTTAAAGATTCTACTTGTGTATGTTCTCAAAATGTTTTTCAACCACGCACATAGTCCTAGAAAATAAAAAGTTGGTTGCACTATGGTTCTTAGTAATGGTTTGACTCTGCAACTTTTGCAATCTCAAGAGGGTGAACTCCAATCCAGGTGTACTGGGGTTTTGACACATTATGAGAATTTAATCAATTGAAGATGCTAATGAGATCTGACAGTCCAACAAGAAACCACACCCATGGAGATTTCTTTCACAAGGACATTTATATAGCAGTTGTTGCTACCATAGTGAAAATGGCCATTAACACTTGAGATTCCATCCATGTGGTTGACCCAATAAAGGGAATATCCACTATGATTAACCCTCTCTAACAAGGTGACTCACAAAAAGGACCACATGGGGACTTAGTTTAGATTCAAGGATATGTGTTTCTGATACTACCCAAAAAGGGAGTAGAGCATAATCCTCTAACCTCTTGACTTCACCCAAACATAGAAAATAGATTCATTGACATGCTAAGATTGAAACCACCTCACCAAGGTTCATATGTTAAGAACAATGTCTACCGATCTCTCTAAACAGGTCCAAGAGAGAACGTATCGATCAATGTTGAGGACTAAACCAAGACCATGATATAGTAACAATATCCTCCCTACCTACAAGGGGTTCTATCATTAAAGAAGAAATTCACAAGAATCCCACTCTCTCAAGAATGCCACAAATAGTGTTCATAAGGCCTATTTACTATGTGAAACATATATGCAAGAAAGTGAATCTATGTTCTTTTTAGAGCCCAAAATTGAAGTGTGATCTATGAAAGCAATAAACACTCAAGCTAGGCACATGAGAGATTCACTTTAATTTCAAAAATCCAAATTTTATAGAGATTCAATAAAATACCTCAAGTCCAAAGCAATGCACTTAGTAGATTTTTGTTGAGCTTTTTTGTGCAAGCAAGCCACGAACTCTCAAACAAGCAAACAAGTAAACAATCACACAAGCACACAAGCAAACAAGATATGCAATGTATATCCAACTTATGAAAACCCTAAGTTTAGATCTGAAAATCAATTGTTAGGAGCAATAATATCCAGCAAACAATCCAAATGACAACTCATATCATGCATTGAACAATGAAAAATAAGTGCATACTCATCACAAAATGTTATTTTTTTTGCATTTGACCTAGTAAAAAAGATCTATTTTTTTTTATATGATTTTGGCCACAAAAATAGAAATGCAAAATAGAGACCCCTACTAAAAAATAGAGAGCTTTCAAAAAATGTAAAATTTTTAGAAAAATCTCTTCATTTGTGCCCTAGAGACCCATTTTACCAAAACAGGCCAGTTTTTGTAAATTGACTATTTGAGCTATGATATTGCATCCAAATTTAAAACAAAAAGAATGGACCCCCTGGAAAATTTAAAGAGATTTCTGTAAATGTAAAAATTTCTGAAAAATATGCTAATTTGTGCCAAAAATTAAATTTTTATGAAAAATCAAGAACAAATTATAAAAATAGAAAATACCTCACAAAATTTTAAATTTTTTATTGGACCTCTGATATATTGCCAACCTGCAAAAACAATTTTTGGACCAAAACACAAATCCATTTGGGAAAATGATCAAATCTTTGAAAATCTAAGGTTTTAGTCTCCAAGCAAATCTGCACAAGGGGGTTAGCTCCAAAAATATCTAAAACAAACATGTAAAAATGGGTTGCCCCATGGTGGGCACCAAAAATGTGTGTTAAAATGTTGTCACACTTATACGAGTCATTAAATCCAAGATTGCTCAAGAATGAGGTTTCAAATGGCATCTCATAGCTCTCTATTCATGGAGTGCAAGGGTTTATGATGGAGGCCCTCAGCTTAGACCTAGTTTGTGCCCATGCAAGTACACCATAAAATGAGAGATTCAAAGAAGAAAAGAAAGAATGCTACTCTCCATGATCATCAAGTATGCATGCAAATGAAAATAAAAGCTATTCTATATGATAACAATGCATGAAAGAAAACTAATCTATGAAAGGAAATGCTTATGCAAGATTATTCTATGAAAGGAAATATGAATCTAATCTAATATGCAAGTGCAATAGTAATCTAAATGGATTGCCATGGAGCATGGGAGAAGAAGACAAGAAAAGAGAAGTTGCAATGTCCAAGCTCAAGTGCTCAAACTCTCCTCCAAAATCGCTCTCCAAACCTACATAACAATAACATAAATCTTGATCTCTAAAATCTCTATGCATAAATAAGGAGAGGGCTCCTTATAAAGGGTTTAGAAATGAATGGACGGTCAAGATTAAGAGGCAAAAAGAAATGAGCAATGGTCAAGATTAAATCTTGGTTGATCCATGTGCTCAAGATTCTCAAGAGCCAAAATCAATGGACATGGTTAAGAGGCAAAATGATAGTCCACTCATCTTGGAAAGTGTGCATTCAATGTGTAGACAAAAAGCCTTTTTATTTTTATTTTATTATTTATTTATTATTTTTAGCAAAGTGGTTTCCATTATTTAATTAAAAGATTTTTTATTTATTTAAAAGAGATTTGTTCTTTTAATTAAATGTGGCTTAGAATAAAGTGATTTTATTATTTAATTAAAAGATTTATTTTTTTATTATTTAGAAAAATATTTTTATTTAATTAAAAGGGAGCACATTCTCTTAATTAAATAAAACTTAGGATAAAAGATCAAACCTTAGGAAAAATTAAAATAATTGAATTAATTACAATATGATCAAGGAAATTGAGTTAAATTGAAAATATTGCAAAGCATTGATTCAGGAAATGATAAATTGAGTATGGAGGCCCAAAGTCTAGGCGACCATTTTAGGGTGCATACACTATGCAATTGTTATGAAAACTATGAATTGCAAAAGTTCTGACAAATTTCCTATTCACAAGAGCTCAGTTCTCCAAGTTCACAAGTATGTAAAAGTTCTTGGGATCAAAGATGCAAGACCTTTTGTGAAGGGATGAGCCTTGTTATTATAGAAATCCAGTGCTTGAGGGTGCATGTAAAAAGCCATAAATCAGTCTTTGATAAACTCATCTTGATTTTTGAGTTATCAATGAATTAGAAATAGTTAAATCACAAAATCATGCAAAAATAGCTTTTTAACTCAAATTAGAAGTTTAGATCACTTTTTAACTCAAAATAGATGTTGAGTTCAAAAAGATAAGAAATTGAATTGATTTTCTTATTTAAAGTTTAACTGCTCTTTTGAATGTGAATGGATAATCATGAATTTAATTAATAATTCAAGTGAATTATTCTCAACTTAATTGATTTTTGAATTAAAATAACTGATTTATGGGTTAATCAAATTTTTAATCAAACTTTATTCCAAAACTATATGATTCAATCTTGACAACTTGATTTAATTAATTAAATAAGAATTTAATCAATTATTGGTAGGATTTTTTGACTTATTATCAAAATTAAACAATATTAATTAGGAATAAATATAAATAAATCTAATTAAATGATTAAGTGGTAGAATTAAATTAATTAATCAAATATTCAACATATTTAATTAATTAACTTTAGGATGAATAATGACATTTATCGCTAAATAATATTCAATTAGAGATAATTAAGATAAATTAGGAATATTTAGGAAATATTCCCCAATGCAGAATTAAGATTAAATCGATTAGGTTTTCGATGATTTGATGTGCAAATGTGCCTTTGGTTAGGAATTTTGATGTCGATTTCGATTGATTTGTTGATGGAGGAGGTCAATGGTTCTATAGTCCATTTTTGGGGTACTACGGTAATATACCATAATGTAAGATTAAAGAAGAAGATTAATAATACTGGAATGTATGAATATGGATCTCCTACTTTCATGACTAGCTCCCTTATCCCCAATTAAGAAATAAGCTAGATCTATAGAATAAAATGCATAAATAATTGAATGATTGATGAATAGACTCCAATGAATGCTTGCTTACTTGTTTATGTTGGCAAGTTGACTATACTATTGTATATGACTATGATTTAGTGTTTTCATTATAGAAACAAAGTCATATGAAGTTTTTTAGTCAACGCATAACTTAGAAGATTAGAAAATGACTAAGTATGGAAGACTGGAGAGTCAGTGAAGCACCAGATGAACAAAGAATCAACGCATGTGCGTATGACTAAGAAATGGTATGCACCCTTGAAGATAAGATTTTGAATATGCTATTGAGCTATGGTTAAGAGCGCAAGATCATATGAGTTAGTATGATGAAGATACATTGATTTGAAGTGACATAGATAGTGAACGCTAGAACAGAATAGTGCATGGAGTCGACTATTGGTGTTTTGGTTAGCGATTATAATATTGTTTTGTAAAAGCTATGTGCCTATTGTAAATGTGTTATATACATATAAATCTCATTATATGTAAACACACTTGAGCCAATTCAATTAGAAGAATTGTATGTAATTAGTTATAGGCCAGCTTGGTGAATAGTTTTGTTTGCGCATATAAATAAGATATGTGCCTTTGTATTTGAGAATGACACGAAAGATAGAGTTGATAGAAGCAGAGTAGAAGTATAGGAAGAGCAGTCAGTATGAGATAGAGATTTACAAGAGGCTAAAGTTTTAGGGCACATCCGGAACTAATCAGACAAGCAGTGTCATAGCAACACTTCACCATTACATATATAGTGTCTATCTGATACTCAGAAGGTTGTAGCCTTCACCACTTGAGCAATGATCTCTAGGGCATTGTGTCCTCACCCTTGACAGGGTTAATTTTAAAAGACTCCTAACAAGGTCCAAACCTTGAAAAGGTCTATGTTCTTAATGCATTGTAACGACAACTCCTAACAGGGCTAAGGAACATTAAAAGGTTCATAATACACAAGTACATTTATTAGTGGGTATTAATTCACACTGGGGTTTTTCCTTTGGCCAAGGTTTCTCCATAACCATATATGGTATTATGTGATTTGTGTTGATTACTTTACATGCTTTGAAATTTAGTTCAACAATTAAGATATTGAGTTTAGTTTCAAGTAAAAGAAAGTAATTTTATAGAACATTGATTCACCCCCCTCCCCCCCCCCCCCTCTCAGTGTTCCCATTCCTAAAAATTGGTATCAGAGCTTTGGTCCTCTAAAGACAAGTTTAACCACTTGAGGAGATCATGGGTTCAGAAGAAGTGAAACATTTGAAGAATAATCTTGAAGCAGCTCTTGAAGACCTTGACAGATCTGAGAAAGAAATTGAAGAATTGAAACCAAAGGTTAGTGGTTCTCAAGTATTCATCAAGAAATAGAGAAAATATTTGAAAGATTGTTCTACAAGTGATTTAGGGAAAATGATCAAAAAGTTGAATGAAGAAAAAAGTTCACCGAAGGATCAGATTGAAGAGTTGGATGAAAATCTATTTAACAATTAGGAAGCCTATGAAGAAGAGGTTAAAGAAAACAACCAGTTGGATGAAGAATTGAGGCAAGAAAACATGAAAATCTTGGAGTTAGAGAACATCAAGAAGCAGATGGAATCTAAATTGATTGAAGAAAAGAATCATATTGACAAGTTGCACACAAGAAAGGATCTAATAGAGTCACAGTTGTATACTTGGAAGCTAAAGGGAGATACTAGTGGTATTGGATTCAATGAATCCCAAGATTAGATTGATGCTATGAGACATAGAATGAAAGCTCATGAAGAACCTACAGAAGATAACAAGACTAAAGATCACATTGAAGCTATAGTAGAACCATCTAAAGATGAGTGCAATCCAGTAAAAAAAACTTGTTATGTCTGTAACAAGCATTGACACATAGAAAGAGATTGTAAAGAGTTAAGACCCTTCAATGGTTACTGTTATTCATGCAATAAGTTTGGCCATAGAGCTATGAATTATAGATCAAATCAAAGAAATCAGAATCAACAAAGTTAAATAAATCATCCTCAGCAAAATGTTAGAAGTCCTCCGAACATTACATGTTAGATATGTAATTATAATGGTCATACAGCTCGGCAATGCAAATTGGTAACTCGCATCAATGCACCAAGGAATATAAGGTCTCCAGTCATTTATCACTCTTGCAACAAGGCTGGACACACCTCTAAGTTTTTTAGATCAAAAGCACAAAGACAAGAAATCCCTAACGAGACTTAAAAGTCAATTTTGGATGAATCTGGAGAAGTCAAGTTTGTGAAAGCTACCAAAAACGGGAGCTTGATTTGGATAGAAGAAAAGAAGAATAAGGTTGATGAGTATGTATTGGATGCATCCACAATGGACACACCCTCTACATCTAGATGAATGACCCTCATGGTCATAGTGGGAGCTAGATTATCTCTAGACCCCTGCCCGACTGGTATACTCACCCTCAGGGTATGTGCCTTTGGTTATAACTATTTGGAGACTAGTAGATGTGTTGGTGATCTTTTCTTTATACTTGTAGGTTTACACTATAATTCACAAATTTATGTCACTGACTCTATCACCACTCCAAAGTCTACAAGGAAAAGGGCCAATTAACAAGGATCAAAGAGATCCTCCTACACTTTGAGCTTATATGCTCAGGCAGGTGTACCTTTGACCCACTTCTTCAAAGGAGTCATAAAATGTTATACAACTATACCCTTTACAAATTGTTTTGAAGATTTATCATTTAAATGTGTGGTGCATGATGATGAACTACTTCTAGAGAATAGATCAGTGCATTAACCTAGGGCATAGAGTCACCTAGTAACACATGTCAACTAAGAATCCTAAATAAAATACTCCTAAACTCACAATAAGTGTTTTGCCTATTATCCCCCTCACCCTCAAACCTGATCATCAAATTCCTATCCAATCATGAAATCACTGAAATCACCTTGAAGACTTTAATCCTAACTTTGTTAGGAAATCAAAGATAATCTCACAATACTCTTTGTTTACCATATGTTAACCCACTTTGTGACATTAACATATATGAGCCCAAGATTAAAACAAGAAGACAAACATAAATATGAGATTGGAATCCAAGTGTATTCCCATTAGAATTTGTAGAATCAATACATTACCAGAATAACAAAATGTTAGGAGAAAGACCCAAAATCCAAGCTCTCGTTGTTCAGTCCGTTACCGAGAATCAATATACATCAACCAACCCACACAAAATAAAAAATTCAACCATATATACCACTAATCATCTTGGGATCCCAAAATAGGATGCAACAAGCTATGAATGATTAGGGTTAGGGTTTTACCCACCAAACCAACTAAGATCAATTAGGAATTTATTATAATTAGGGGAAAACCAAGTAGCTTGGAGAAAATAGATCCCAGAATGATCCTCATAAATGAAAAATTTCCTAATTTGTATCGAGAATCATGAATTTATTAAACTCATCAATTTGATTGTCCACCTGCAACATGCCTTGAGCAACACTTCATGGTACACAAATCCTTGCAATCAGCCATCAAACCCTTGGACCACTTTGCAATAGTTGATGAAATCATTCCTACCAAATATGGCCACAAAAACATTCAATTTCAGTCCTTCTGTCACTGAAAACCCTTTAAAATATTCAAATTTGAACTACAACTGTTAAAAGATTCAACTTTAAAACATGACCGTCGATTTATTTCCTTCCTGGTAGATCAGGCGGGTCTCATTAATCTCCAATATTCAATAAACACTTTGAAAAGTCTCCGGCCTCATCAACCTTCTCTCAACCAATGCAAATCGAGCATACCAACAGTAAATGACACATGGACCCACCCACTATAAGCCTTTAAATTAGACTGTTGTCTCAAGATCGCATAGCACAGAAAGATTCTATACAAACATAAGACAACCGTAGACCTCTTCCTTATTATTGTCACCTTTAGAATCTAGCCCTACTTTGTCTCAACCAATTGGGAACTACCAAATTGGGCATGTCAGTAGGTGGAGAACCCCACCTCATCCTTGGTGTCAGACACACTAGAAACCCTGGCATGTCACCAAACCCGCTGACCAATCAAGAGTGAGAAAATCTACAACACCTGGCAAATGATCCCATAGTCCTTAACTAATAAAAGGGTGCCATTTGTAATACCTGTCAGTGATCCCACTTACTATTGACCTATGACTAGAGGATCAGATGGCCATCGCATGATCTCAAGGGCTCAAAAGATTTCATGAGATCATGCGCCCACTGTTGATCTTGAATCTATCGCTAACAACATAAAGCCCAACCCCACACTGCCACACAAGCTGCTTTGTCAAATCAAGGATTGCCATGTTGCAATATCTGACAAGTAGACATACAACTTTTTTATCGCTCAAGGGTCCCTCTAACAACCTCTCTGTATCATCATTCTTTTAGCCAACAAGGAATCACCACCTATGCTTACCTGGTAGTGGACCCACTCCATTTGAAATGTTGTAGCCTTGGAAGCATCAATGGTTGGCATATGATCTCAAGAGGGAAGAATATTCCATGAGATCATGCACCAACCATTAGATTAAAAGGGAATTGAAAGTCGGGCCCTACATACAAATTTTGACTCACCGCTCAGCAACCAATAGTTGATTGACACCTCAGCATCCTTTCTGACACCAAGTCCACATTTTCCACCTTTACGAAGAGGGCCTACCATTTCACGATTCAGCGACTGAAGGAAAGAAAACCACCCGCCAGGTCGTGTAATGTTAAGACATAACTACCAAATACTAAGAGACTATGTGAACACTATAGTCGGGCAATCACTGAATGAAAATGCTAACCACCCAGGAAATAGGAGAACTAGAAACAAATAGGGAAAGTAAAGTGCATGTGCATAAAGGAAAAATTAAGTGGCCTAAAAAGGTAATGACAAATTAGAACAGGGCCATGGAAAAGAAGGTTTTTCCACCCTAACGACTAGATTTATGAAATTTTTGAGCCTAGGATTTAAGCCAAAGGTAGAGGAAAACATTGCAAAGACCAGAGAAAATTAAAAAGCCATGAAAACTACTTTAGGTGCTAATAGTGGCTCTACCTGGGGATGATGGGCAACCTGTGCCTATGCAAGAATGCAAAATTATTGGGTGAAGCAGACCACCAACTAGATAAAAACCTTGAACAACAGAGAGCCAAGGACAAAACCCTACAAGCTAAGACAAAAGAAACAGGGAAAAGGCACACATTATACAGAATGTACAACATATACAAACCTAACTAATTTTCATGGAAAGAAGGATACCTTCAATTGAAGTATTTTTTCAAGAATTGTCCATGAACTGGCAATTCTTGAATATCACCATTTAATTCCTTGACAATATAAGAATGCTAGCCCCATTTTTCATGAATTAGATATGGCCCCAACCAGATTGGATCAAATTTTCCATTTTTTCCTTTGTCCTCCAATTTAGCATTCCAAATTAATACCAAGTCACCAGGCTCAAACCTCTTGTTAATAGTCCTTTTGTCATACAATTTCTTAACTTGTAACTGCAACCTGGTATTTTTCGCAACCGATTCTCTTCTAGTTTCATCCAGCCTGATGAGGTCCTAAATCCTTAACTACATTTCATCATCTATATCATCATCATATAACTGAAAAAACTTATACATTTCCAATAAGTTATTCTGAGGCATCCTTACATGTATCCCGTACACTAAATCAAATGGTGCACAACCAATTGCCTTCTTCACAGTTACCCTATCAGCCCATACAACTAATGGAAATTTTGAACTCCATGGTCTTTTATTCTTATCAAGGATCCTCTTAAGGATTTTTATCAAGCTCTTATTTGTTGATTCTGCTTATCCATTCCCTTGTGGATGATAGGGTGAGGAGTATGACATCTAAATTCCTAGACCTTTGCAGAAATCTTTGTATTCAATAGACCTGAAACACATTGCATTATCACTAACAATCCTCTTAGGACAACCAAACCTGGTAACAATATTGTTCAATAAGAAATCAGTCACCACCTTACTAGTTGAATTCCTTGTGGGGATAGCCTCTACCCACTTTGTAAAATAATCAGTGGCAACTAAGCTCCAAGAATGTCCTCCACTAGACTTTTTTGGTATTTCTCTTATGAAATACAGTCCCCATTATTGGAAAGGAGCTTGCACCTCTACTGGCCTTAAGGGCATATTGCCTAAAAATTTAAGCTTACCAGAGAACCTTTGACAAGCATCACATCTCCTTACCAACTGCTCTGCATCCTTGAAGATTGTGGGCCACCAAAATCCTTCTCTCAAGACCTTTTGAGTAGTTGTTTTACCCATATAATGTCCCCCACAAACTCCCTCATGCATTTCTTTTAACAACTTGTCAGCCTGATTCTCATCAACACATTTTAAAAGTATGCAATCCAAATTCTTCCTATATAATTTGCATTTTACAATCACATACTTGATGGCCTATAATTTCAATTTACTTTTCTTACTGTCATCCATTCCTACTAGACATTTCATATTTCTTAAGTAAAATATAATGTCTTGATACCAAATGCAATCATCCATATCACAAGTATAATCAACCTCAGTTTGGTTTATCTAGTTTGCATCAAGATTGGATTGAGCCATCAGTTTTGCCAATCCTTGTCCCCTAACCAATTTGGTAATCTAGATATCAATATTGAATTATTGAATTCTATTTATCCATCTACATCTCCTTCCAGACACCTCTTGCTGTGAAAAGATATCCTTGATTGTTGCACTTGGTACAAAAGCAATCACAATTGATCCCATAAAATAACACCTAAAAGCCTTAATAGCCTTCACTAGTGCATAAGCTTGTTTCTCAGTGATATCATATTTTAGTTCAAAAGCCTGCAAAGATTTACTAAAGAATGCAATAGGCTGCTCATAACCTTCACTATTTTTCTACAACAAAACTGCAGCAATAGTATGAAAAGATGCAAAGGAAAACATATGCATTGGAATATTGTAATCAGGTGCCTTAAGTACAAGTGCATCCTTGATAGCCTGCTTGATATTCTTGAAAGCTTCATCAGGCTCACCCTCCCATTTAATCTTAGATCCTTTCTTCAACATCTTGGATATTGGCCTAGTAACCTCAGCAAAGTTTGTAACAAATCTTCTCAAGAAATTCACCTAACCAAAGAAAGACTGAATTCCTTTAACATTTTTTGGTCTTTGAATCTTATCAATGACTGCCACCCTGTCAAGATCAATTCTAACTCCTTGCTTTCCAACCAAATGGCCAAGCAACTTACCCTCAGTGACACCAAATGCACATTTCCTTGGATTTCAACTTACCCTCGGTGACACCAAATGCACATTTCCTTGGATTTCAACTTACCCTCGATGACACCAAATGCACATTTCCTTGGATTTAATGAAATGCCATATTCCAAAGCCCTCACAAATATTTTTTCTAAATGAGTACAATGGTCTTCTTCCTTCTTGGAATAGGTAGTTAAATCATCTTGACAAACAACAAGGAAATCATTTATAAAATTTGAAAAGGCAACATCCATTGCCCTTTGAAAAGTTGCACCAACATTTGTGAGACCAAAAGGCATCCTCACATAAACATATGTCCCCCAAGGTGTAGTGAAAGTTGTCTTGAATTATTTTGATTCTTTCACAATTACTTGATTAGAACTAGAGAAACCATCCATCATAGACATTAATTCAAATCCGGTCACTCTTTGCAGCATAGCCTCCATATTGGACAAACAATAGTTATCCTTTAATGAGCTGGTGTTCAAATTTTTGAAATCCACACAAAGTCTGATGTCACCTTTCTTCTTCCTGACAAGAACCAAATTTGAAACCCAAGAAGACTGCCTAATGGGCTTGATAATTCTAGCATCTCTTAGCTTCATTAATTCTTCTTGCATCTTAGGTGCCAAAGTAGGGTTTATAGGCCTCTATTTTTTCCTAAAGGGTTTAGCATCATCCTTCAAAGGAATAACATGCTGGAACAAGTCTTCTCTATAAACCTTTAGGTCATCATATGACCATGCAAAAACATGCCTAAACTTTCTTAGTAATTCAATCAATGACTTCCTCACTTTGTGAGACATCTCTTTACTAATGTAGACCTTCTTAGGTGCCTCTTGTGTTCCAAGATTTATCTCCTCAAAATTCATATGATCTTCCCTTTTAATATCCTTTTGAACTCTGTCTTGATTATCAGATATAGTTTCTAGAACAAGTCCCTTAGGAACCTTGTTATTTTTAAGTTGACTGAATTCATTACCAAGGACAACTTCCTTTCCTTCTGCAATCTCAACCAAAGTTGCACAATCTAACTCTTGACCATGATACTGATCTTCACAATTCAAAAATCTCAAGATATCCTGGTCATCTTCAAAAACTTGTCAATTCTCAACATTATCTAGTATACTAGGCCTAGTCTAAATTTCAACTTTGGAGACACCAGCAAAATTAATATCACTGAGATTGATTGCAATATTAGCTAACAAATCAGCCATCTTGTTATTACTTCTATCCTTCCACTCAATGTTAAAGGCATCAAAACACTCAATCAAATCCCAAATAGTATTTCTGTACTATTTTAACATCTTGTTCTTGGAAGCATATACTGATCTTATTTGGGACACCACTAATTCAGAATCCCCAATAACCTTTATACATTTAATTCCATGCTTTTGTGCCAATCTCAATCCTAGCAATAATGCTTCATACTCTACTATATTATTGGTACAAAATAAATTCAATGTGAAAGAGAACTTGTAAGTGCTCCCATTAGGAGATATGAGTAAAATACCTACTCCTTCTCCATCTTTGTAGCTAGCACCATCAAAGTACATCACCCAAAAATCACCCTTCATAGACCTAGAACCTATCTCTTTAGCAATACATAGCAATACAGGCTCCTTTTCAAGTACAGTGACCTCAGCTCTGAAAGCATTGACATCAGTATCTACAAAGCAGGTAACCTCATTATCAACATTCTTTTCAATCATATAGGTTAGCCCTTGGTTCTCTTTCAATCTTAACAAACTGATCATCAATCTTGAAGGTTGCAGAAGAAAGATCACACTGCAAACACCCACCCATGGAAGCACTCCATTTCCTAGATAACAACATACTATAGTGAGGTGGAATGTCTACAACCAAGACACTCATAGTCAATTCTTTCTCTAGATAGGCTGCCAATCTATATGGCATTGTATTTATAGTCCCAATAACTAGTACTTCCCTCTGATCCATTGCACAACATTTTCCTTGACCTATATCAACTTTGAGACCTAACTTTTCCATGATCTTAAAAGGCATAATAGTATTGGAAGCACCAGAATCAATCATACAATTTCTTAACTTCATTCCATTCACAAGGATACTCAAGAAGAATTGATCTATATTCTCAAGGCTAGCATTGACCGATTTATCCAAGTATATAGGTGGTATATGAGATACCAATCCTTGGACCTCCACTTCTTTCAAAACTTTATCCTAAGGTTCATTGCATGAAACATCATTATTATGAACATTATCTACCCATGCAATAGCCCTATCTTTATGTTTAGGGATCCTCAACAATTTTGACAATGGAACCTTAATAGTTATCTGAGATAATACAGCCAACATATCAACAAGAGCAGAGCGAGGAAACTCAATTTGTTCTGCCCTAGTGTCCTCTTGTTTATTTGATACATTGGTTGTAGCTGTGACCTTTACTTTTTCAACTTTAGCTATTTTTCCAACTAGCCTTTCTATTTCATTAGAAAAATTTTCAACTCCAACCCCCTTAGGTTCCCACTTCTTACCTTTTACATTTTTGAACCTTGTTGAATGATCATCCTTTGATCTACTTCCACTGAATTCCCCAGAGTTGTTTTTTATAGACATTCTTGTAGCTTTCTCATTTGTATTCCTTGCCACCATGCCTCTAGTTTTCACTTGGGCTATCATTTCTATAGTAATTCTATCCATTTACTCCTTTGAAGGTCTTCTC
Source organism: Chamaecyparis obtusa (assembly GCA_027943335.1). Classification (NCBI taxonomy): domain Eukaryota; kingdom Viridiplantae; phylum Streptophyta; class Pinopsida; order Cupressales; family Cupressaceae; genus Chamaecyparis; species Chamaecyparis obtusa. Next base: position 69,149 of record BSBK01004887.1, on the reverse strand, counting down.
AAATTTATTGTTTCTGAGGAAGAATTCATGTACATGTCTTTTCATCAATGTCATCATTATCAGAAAAAACCTCCTAATGGAAAAGTACCCTATTGTGTCTTTTCAAACACACATCTACTTCTTCATGTATATCAAAATCATCTTCATATCCTAAATATGAAGTTGCCATGTTGCATCCAACATCATCATAAGTTTCTTCTTGATCTAACTCCTCATTGTTATCAACCTGATATGCCGGCATGGATTGTGCAACTACACAATGCTCTGTAGAATGAGGGGATTGACATGCTATACACCATGGTGTATCTTCTACAACATTTATAGAGGACCTTTGTAAAGGATTAGGGACAACTCTATCATTATTTCCTCTTGCAGCAGGGACAATAGGCTTGCCATCCTTCCATTGGGTGTTGTAGGGATAATTCTGTAGTCTATTCTGCTTACTGAAATTATTGTTGAATTGAGGCTTTTCATTGGTAGGAGCATTATTAATTCTATTAGCGGGTGATTTTAAATCCTTCAATGCATTCAAAACCTTATCCAATTTATCTTCCTCTTGTCTTTTGTTTCCAACATTTCTTTCATTATCCCTTTTATACTTCTTGTCTCCAAACAACTTTGGATCATCTCTTTTTCCACCCAATTTTCCTTATATTTTCATATTTTTTTCAATATTGACAACAATCCTAAAAGCATCCCTGAGAGTTCTTGGTTCTTTGTCCCTCAAAAAATATCCCATCCTTCCATCAAAGGCGTTGAAGTATGTGGTCAAACAAACATTGTCATCTAACCACATAACTTGAAATAGCTTATGCATACCCTTCTGAAACCTCATATTGAACTCAGCTACAGATTCATTCTAATTTTTCCTTATGGTGTTGAACTCATTCAACATGAAACTAGCATTATGCCTATCACCATACTGTTCCTTGAAACATTTCTCAAAAGAATCCCAAGTGTCAATGCAATGGTCAGGGAGTCTCTTAAACCAATCTCTAGCATCCTCCACCAAAGATTGAACAAATAATTTCATGACTACATCATAATGCTCTACCTCATAATCATTTAATACATCAAAAAATAACCTAAGCTGTTCTTCACAACTAATAGCATTATTACTAGCAAATTTTTGTATCTTATCTCTTATATCAGTGGGAAAAGCATTTGGGTAGCCAGGTATTCCATCAAAACTAATTTTCCTATAGCCTTCTAATTACATAGGTCTTCTTTGAAAACTTGAACTAGTGTTAACCCTAGGATCAAAGTTTACATTTACATTTCCATCTACTTGTGCATTTGACTACTGTCTAGGATCAACATTTATCTTGGTAGATGAAGAAGGAATTGAACTAGTAGCAGCATTACTAAGTGGAATAGTAGTAGTTACAGATGGCATACCTAGTTCATCAGCAGATGGGCCAAGAGCTTTGGCAGATGAAGCCTTCAAGAACTAGATCTTTCTTCTCTTTTCTACAATGGAGGCTTCAATTTCAGCCTTCTCTAATTCTCTTGCAAGGTCCTCATCTTCTTTCCTTTTTCTTTCCATCTCTGTATCCTTATTTGAATTGGGTGGTGGGACCCCTGGTATTGTCAATGATTTTCTTGTTTGATGTCCCACCATCTTTTGCTTTCATTTTTCACTAGCAGCAACAGCAAGCCTAGTGATCTCATGCCCATCTTTATCTTTAGGGAGGGAAGCATAACTTTGAACCTATCTAACCACAGGGCCCTCTTTATCAAAATCATGATCTTGCAACAAGCACTCCTGCTCACTTCTCAAAGCATCAAGATCACCAAAGACATCATGCTTCAAAGTCTTAGGAGCAGAAGCAAGCATTTTGTTTCTCTCCTTCAATTCATTAATCTTTCTAAGAAGAGACTCTCTTTCTATTAGAGCATTCACCTTTTGATCTTCTCTCTCCTTTTGTAACCTCTTATGTATGGCATCTTTCTCTACCAACTGTAACCTTAGTGCACTTAAATCATTTGGGTTTGTCATAATATCATCAAAACTTGATGACACATCCATATCAGTGAGATTTTGATATGGGTAATGGACTTGTCTCAGTCTCATGGGTTGCCTTATGAACATATCCTCATTAGGATCTAAATCTAGTCCAAAACCCCTTTCTCTGGCTTGTTCATCCTACCCTGCAGGTAATGAACCCTTGTCTTGAAATACTACCTCTGGGGTATCATAAAATTTATCTTCAGAGTGGCCACTATCTAATCTAGAATTCTTGTGTTGTGAATCTTCCTCATGAGAGGATGCATGTGGTGCTCTACTTCTAGTATTTCTTTGTTCTCTCATGGGATCACTAGTAGACTCACCATTTCTTCTGATCCAACTCTTATTTTCCTATCTAGGTAACTGTTCCAAAGTAACCTCCAGATTTTTCTTGACAAAGGACCTAGTATTCCTTCTTTTTTCCATGATTTGTAGTTTATAGCACTGGTTCTAAACTTTTTGAGTCACCACCCAGCAAAGTGGGAAATCTTTAAACTTAATACAATAGGAAAAACAAGAGTCCACTTGATAATTTTTATCTCTAGACTCTCCCCAGTAGAGTCACCATTTTGTTGGTGATCTTTTCTTTATACTTGCAGGTTTACACTATAATTGACAAATTTATGTCACTGACTCTATCACCATTCCAAAGTCTGCAAGGAAAAGGGCCAATTAACAAGGATCAAAGAGATCATCCTACACTTTGAGCTTATATGCTCAGGTGGGTGTACCTTTGACTCGCTTCTTCAAAGGAGTCATAAAATGTTATACAACTATACCCTTTACAAATTATTTTGAAGATTTATCATTTAAATGTGTGGTGGATGATGATGAACTACTTCTAGAGAATAGATCAGTGCCTTAACCTAGGGCATAGAGACACCCAGTAACACATGTCAACTAAGAATCCTAAATCAAATAATCCTGAACTTAGAATAAGTGCTTTGCCTATTATCCCCCTCACCCTCAAACCTGATCATCAAATTCCTATCCAATCTTGAACTCACTAAAATCACCTTGAAGACTTTAATCCTAACTTTGTTAGGAACTCAAAGATAATCCCACAATGCTCTTTCTTTACCATATGTTAACCCACTTTGTGACATTAACATATATGAGCCCAAGATTAAAACAAGAAGACAAACATAAATCTGAGATTGGAATCTAAGTGTATTCTCATTAGAATTTGTAGAATCAATACATTACCAGAATAACAAAATGTTAGGAGAAAGACCCAAAATCCAGGCTCTCCTTGTTCAGTCCATTACATTAACTTTCAATATACATCAACCAACCCACACAAAATAAAAAATTCAACCATATATACCACTAATCATCTTGGGATCCCAAAATAAGATGCAACAAGCTACATCTAATTAGGATTAGGGTTTTACCCACCAAACCAACTAAGATCAATCAAGAATTTATTACAATTGGGGGAAAACCAAGCAGCCTGGAGAAAATAGATCCTAGAATGATCCTCATAAATGAAAAATTTCCTAATTTATACCGAGAACCATGAATTTATTAAACTCATCGATCTGATTGTCCACCTGCAACATGCCTCAAGCAACACTTCATGGTACAAAAACCCCTGCAATGAGTCATCAAACCCCTGGACCACTCTACAATAGTCGATGAAGTCATTCCTACCAAATCTGGCTACAAAAACATTTAATTTTAGTCCTTCTGTCACTGAAAACCCTTTAAAATATTCAAATTTGAACTGCAGCGGTTAAAAGATTCAATTTTAAAACATGACAATCAATTTATTTCTTTCCCGGCAAATCAGGCGGGTCTCATTAATCTCCAATATTCAATAAATGCTTTGAAAAGTCTTCGGCCTCATCATCATTCTCTTGACCAATGCAAATCAAGCACACTAGCAATAAATGACATGCAGACCCACCCGCTATAAGCCTTTAAATCAGACAATTGTCTTAAGATCACATAGCCCAGAAAGATTCTATGTGAATGTAAGACAATCATAGACCTCTTTCTTATTGCCGTCACCTTTAGAATCTGACCCCACTTTGTCTCAACCAATCGGGAACTACCAAATTAGACATGTGAGTAGGTGGATAACCCCACCTGATCCTTGGTGTCAGACACACTAGCAACCCCAACATGTCACTAAACCCATTGACCAATCAGGAGTGAACAAATCTACAACACTTCGTAGATGGTCCCATAGTCCTTAACCAATAAAAGGGCACCATTTGTAATACCTTTCAGCGATCCCACTTACTGTCAACCTGTGACTAGAGGATCGGACGGCCATCACATGATCTCAAGGGCTCAAAATATTCCATGAGATCATTCACCCACCATTGATCTTGAATCTATCACTGACAACACAAAGCCTGATCCCACCCTACCACATAGGCTGCTTCATCAAATAAGGGATTGCCACATTGCAATATTTGGCAAGCAGACATACAACTTTTTTATCGCTCAAGGGTCCCTCTGACAACCTCACCATATCATCATTCTTTCAGCCAATGAGGAACCGCCACCTGTTCTTACTTGGTAGTGGACCCGCTCCATTTGAAATACTATAACCTTGGAAGAATCAATAGTCGGCGTATAATCTCAAGAGGGAAGAATATTCCATGAGATCATGTGCTAGCCATTAGATTAAAAGGGAACTGAAAGCCGGGCCCCGCATATAAATTATGACTCACCGCTCGACAACCAATAGTCGATTGACACCTCAGCATCCTTTCTAACACCAAGTCCACATGTTCCACCTTTACAAAGAGGGCCTACCATTTCATGATTCAGTGACTGAAGGAAAGCAAACCACCCGCCGGATTGTGGAATGTTAAGAAATTACCGCCAAATACTAAGAGACTATGTGAACACTACTGTAGGGCAATCACTAAATGAAAATGCTAATCACCTAGGAAATAGGAGAACTGGTGACAAATAGGGAAAGTAAAGCACACATGCATAAAGGAAAACTTAAGTGGCCCAAAAAGGTAATGACAAATTAGAATAGGGCCATGGCAAAGAAGGTTTTTCCACCCTAACGGCTAGATTTATGAAAATTTTGAACCTAGGGTTTAAGCCAGAGGTAGAGGAAAACATTGTAGAGACCAGAGAAAATTAAAAAGCCATGAAAAATACTTCAGGTGCTAACAAGATGCAGTATGCAAGAGTGCACTACTTGATTGATAGAAGAAAGGAAGATTGTAATTCTCTTCGGGATTATGTCTTTACATGGAAAGCATTAATTGAGGGAATTTGTTTTTAAAGTCACCAAAGACTCATTATTCACATATTTGCATTCAAGTTTGAGCCTTTGGAGAGCACAGGAGATCAAAGCAGTTTGTGTTGAGTGATTTTAGTTGGTTTATCAGCAAAGAAGCTTGAAAGTTTGTTACAGAACCCTTGTTTAGTCGTGACAGTTCAGAATTAATTTGGAAACCTATATAAATGTGATCAAGTAAGTTATGGCCACTCCTTTTGTATTTGATATTGTAGAAAGGAAAAGATATGTATTTAAAAGGCATCCATTTAAGTCAACACTAGATGATTTGGAAGGAGCATTTTCTAAAACTCCAATGGGATTAATGCACATAGAGGATATATGTGCATATATCTACTATAAAAAGGAACCAATAGGATTGGATAGAATCAAGTTGCACATGGAAACCATGATGAATCTAGATAAAACATTCATTGATGATTTTGCACACTTAGTAAATAACCCCATCATAGAGTATGTGACTACATATGAATTTTATGAATATGAATGGATCAAGATTTTGTTGAGTAGAATACATGATGACTTGTTTTGGATAGGAGAATTCTGTGTTAGAATAACCACAAATCTCATTTATGAGATGATAGGACTACCCAAGCCAGGAGCCATTCTTCCAAGTGGAAAGGATGTAAGAAAACAAGTAGAAAAATCCTACAAATCCTAGAGTGATAAGCGCGGGAGGAAAATTGAGTCAATTGAAGAAAAATATATCAAGTTCATGTCTATGATACTTGGATATATATTCTAGCATGAAAACAGGGTAAATAGTGTGTCTACAGCCACTATTTTTACAGCTATCAAAATATGAAGGAAAATGGTGAATTCAACTTGTGTGAGATATTGCATGCATAATTTATAGATAACTTAAGGGCTATCATGCATGACAAGAGTAAGATATTCAGGTTTGGATTATTGATAATCTATATGTACTTGCATATAGTTGGAAAAGTATCATATCTTTATCTAGATAGGAGCCTACCTACAATGCCTCAAATTTCATTCAAGGCATCATCTAAGAGCTCCTTGAAAGATTTCATAGAATTGGAAATCAAAACATTCAGAATAAATATGCAGAGGAGGTATAGGATACCTGAGAGTATTATGGATAAGTATAAGGATAGTATTTTCTTCATGGTAGAGATAGACATCACATGCATGGAAGTAGTGGAACCTAGAACTAAGTGGATTCATCCACTCGGTTATGAAGAGGAGGAACAAGTTTTGGAAGCATATGCACAAGTTCTACTATCAGTTCCCAAGGATCCTAATGAGCCAAGATGGGGAACCTATAATGATAAAATAAGACAAGTAGATTCAACCTTGTATAGTGCAGCAACCAAGAGGAAAGAATCTAAAATCACCTCTAAGATACTATAGATTCATGGTGTCACTCAAGCTAACCTAGATAAAGCTAGAGAAGCCAAGATAGAAATGAAAATTGAGAGGGCACCCATTGCTGAAATCAAAATAGAGAAATCTGATGACCCCAAGGAGAAGAAAAGTAAAACTGATGATAGCACTCATGTGCCCATGGAGACTGTTGATCTGGAGTCCACTCCATCTCTTGAGCCAAGCAAGATACCCAAGAGGAAGAAATAGACAGTCACAAGCCATCCATCCTCAAGATCCACTAGAAGCAAAGGCAAAAAATCTCAAGAAACTCCTGAGGTAGGATTCATTCTAAATCTTGAAATATTAAGAACTAGAATTGTAGATGAAGGAAGGTTGGACCAGATTGCAAAGTTATATGATAAGTACCATGAGATTGATAACTTAGAGATCCATTCCATGATTATCAAACACATGATTAAGTTTAATAAAATAGTCTTGGCACTTAAGACAGTTATTCCAAATAGTGTATGGAACATCTTAGAGTTTTTGAAGAGATAGGCTATTGAGGAAGATTTTAGAATAAGGGAGAAGATACTAGATGAAAGCCTCCCTATATGCTCAATTGAAGAGAAAACACTATTGTTGGATTTGGTGAAGCCATGCCTTAGAATAAAGATAAGAACTCTATAGATCATGAACAAAGAGTATGATTTGGTTTACAAGGAAATAGAAAAGGCATTTGAGAAGGTATTCCTAGATAGACACATGTATCCATCTACTACATCTACAACCCAAGATCCATCTAAGGAAGAAAAATCATCTAAGGTCCCTAGTGCACCTATAATAGGTCCACAGGATTCTACACCTATGTCTAAAACAAATGATGACACAATTATGATTTATAATGTAGAGATATCAATGGTGGCCATAGATAAAGACTTAGATAAGTTTGAGTAAGCCTTTGTAAGTACAGAAGAGGCTTAAATACTATGCGGTGATAATTCCTCTATGCAACAAGAAGAAGTTCAGATTGAGGATCTAACAAGACAAGAAGAAGAGGAGGAGAAAGAAGAAGAAAAAGAAAAGGAAGAAGAAGAGGAGAAAGAATAAGGAGAAAAAGAAAATGAACCTATAGATGAGCCCTCTATTGAATTTCTAGTGATTCTAAAGACTGAGGTAATGGATGTTAGTCAAAGTTCACTCCTTACCCCTAAGCCATCATAGTCATTGTTGTCAAGTTTGACCCCTGAAATAATAAGTCTAGACTCATGGGGAGAAGAAGACCTGATCAAGATCAGTGTACTAGCAATGGAAAAGGAAAAAGAGAAATAGGTAATGAGGAGCCCTCTATTTGTGGAATCAGTAAGCATACTAAAGAGGCTATTTCCTGAGGACAAGAAAGTGTTAAATATTCATTCAGTTGAAGATGTAAGTAGTATTTTGACAAACTTTAAAGAAAATTTCTCTACTCTAGAAGAATCATCATCTAAGATGGAAAAAGAAAAATATCTTAAGAAGAGGCTAAGTGAATTGATAGGTAACATCACACTTGACCTTATCTCTTTAAAGGTTGGTCAAGCTATGTTAAAGGAGATAGCAACTAAAGGAAAAAAAATAATAGCTGATTGTATGAACCAAGACAAACTCACTGCAGACCTTTACAAGAAAATTTAGGAAGTAGAAGCTATGATAGATGTAGTAAGGAAATTAGTGGAATATCCCTCCATAGATGTAAATGTGTGTAACAATGTCTACCAAGGACAAGTGGATAAGATAGAGAAGGAAGAAAAAGAGACGACTCAAATAAGGGCTAGGCAAGCTCAATTGAGACATGCACTTGCATGCTCATTAGATGTGCTAAATCAGAATATCAAGGAGATTGATGCCACTATTATGACATATGATCAAGTTCCATGCAAAAATTTGGAGAAGATGGAGAAATTAACTTATTCTTTGTGCACCCATCTCCAAACAGTAAATGCACTAAAGGCATTCTGGCAGCAATAAATTCAAAACTTGAAGATTGGATATCCGGATGCACTCTCAATGTAAGTACTTTGAGTTGTATTTTTTGAGCATATTTTTCATTAATGTCAAAGGGTAGAGTATATAGTAGAAGGAATAATATGGAGTTGTGTATATGATGTAAAGGGGAGTAGAGTATATAGTACAAGGGAGATATAAGATAGAGTATATGATAGAAGTTTTTGTGTAAGACACAGTTTAGTAATTTTTCCATATTTCTTTGTTGCCATTAATGACAAAGGTGGAGATTGTTGGAAAGTGGACTATATTATTGTATATGACTATGATTTAGTGTTTTCATTATGGTGACAAATTCATATGAAGTTTTGGAGTCAGCACATAACTTAGAAGATCAGAAAATGACTAAGTATGGAAGATTGGACAGTCAGTTAAGCACTATATGAACAAAGCATCAACGCTTGTAAGTATGAATGAGAAATGGTATGTGACCTTGAAGATAAGATTTTTAATTTTCTATTTATCTATGGTTAAGAGTGCAAAATTAGATGAGTCAGTATGATGAAGATACAATGAGTTGAAGTGACACAGATGGTGAGCGCCAGAATAGAACAGGGCATGGAGCTAACTGTTGGTATTTTGGTTAGCAGTTATAATATTATTTTGTAAAGGTTATGCCCCTATTGTAAATGTTTTATAGACATGTAAATCTCATTATATGTAAACATGTTTCAGCCAATTCAATTGGAAGCATTGTATGTAATTAGTTATAGGTTGGCTTGGTGAATAGTTTTGTTTGCCCATATAAATAAGACATGCATCTTTGTATTTGAGAATGACATGAAAAATAGAGTTGATAGAAGCAGAGAAGAAGTATGCAAAGAGTAGCCAGTATGAGATAGAGCTTTGTACAAGAGGCTAAAGCATCAGTACATATAAGGAACTGATCAGACAAGCAGTGTCATAATAGCAGTTCACCATTATAGATATAGTGTGTATCTAATACTCAAAAGGTTGTAGCCTTCACCACTTGAGCATTGAGTTATAGGGTAGTGTGTCCTCACCCCTAATAGGGTTAGTTTTAAAAGACTCCTAATAGGGTCCTACCCTTTACAGGGTCTATGTACTTAATGCACTATAATGACAGCTCCTAACAGGGCTAAGGAACATTAACAAGTTCATAATATACAAGTACATTTATTAGTGGGTATTAATTCCCACCAAGGTTTTTCCTTTGGCCAAGGTTTCCCCGTAACAATATATGGTGTTATGTTATTTGTGTCAATTACTTTACATGCTTTGATATTCAGTTCATCAATTAAGATATTGAGTTTAGATTCAAGTAAAATAAAGTAATTGTATAGAACACTAATTACCCCCCCCCCCCCCCGCTCTCAGTGTTCCCATTCTTAACAGTTTATGGATGTCTTGAAATTTATGGATTGAGTACATCATCAAATGAAGGGTGAATACCTCCTTTTATAGTATTTTGGGCTTCATAATCAAGAGGGCCAACTACACTAGGTAGGAAAAAGTGAAAACCCCAAAAATGGGCCTTGAGATCTCACAAGTCAAAGACCTCAGGTTTAGGTTGACCTTGACCTATACAAGGTATAGGTCAACTTTTGTGATCTATACTTGAGAAGTTCCACTTATCGAGAGAATCTTAGAGATCTGAAGAAATAGAGAATATAAATTAGACCCAACTTAGAAATTAATGTAGTATTAGAGAAAGAAAGAGGACCTTGATTTAAATTATGTACATATAATCAAATGCAATATGATTTCCTAATATAATTAACAAACCAAGGAGGGATAAAATGGTGCCATAAAGTGCATAAAATTAAGTGCCTACTTTTTAGGATGGTACACCTATCTCTTGTGATAATGAATAGTACATTTAACACTCACTACATCTATGTGATGCTTAGAAAGGTGAAGCACAAGGACTTCCCATAACATCACCCATCCTAATACTACTCTAGCTCAAGTGCACTTAACAAAGGATTTTCTTCCAGGGTTAGGCCCACACTTCATACAACCACATTTTTAAATCCATTAGAATATGTTGTTCCTTGTGAACTATTTAGAATAAAGCCCCTTAAACTTTCCAAGTCATAAATAGGAGATATTTTCCATGAGTCAAATTGTGATATTGCTATCTAGATTCAATTATATAGTTATTGAGTCAAACTAATTGACAACTATTTTATTAGTGTTGTTTCACAAGAAACCATCTCTCATGAGAATGAGTGGAATAATGTTCACTCTTTTTATCTAGGTGATGCTCATATAGGTGAAGCATTGAGACCTCCTGTTAGTACTCAAAATTGTAGATGATCAAAACTTAATCAGAAAACTCTAATTTATAACTCTAGCAATCCCAACAGATGCACCAACAATAGTAAATACTAAGGTATTAAGGATTTACAATCCTACTTTTCTTTGAGCTTTTAGCTATAGGTGGGCATTACCTTTCATATTGAGTTCTTCAAATATCACAATAGTAACCTGTATTCTTGATATAGATTTAGTAACATAACTCTCTCAGAACTTTAAAGTAAATCATTGTTTTAAACTGATTGATGATGAAAACCAATGTAAACTAAGGAAATGACCAGTGCCAAATACTAGGGCATCAGAGTCAATAAATGCACATATACAACAAATCTCTCAAAATAAACACACACAAACCCTAGATAAAATGCCTTGCAAATTACCCTCTTATGCATAAATCAAACCATCAAATTCATATATGAAAGATGAAATCTCAGAGACCTCACTCAAGATTTACCCCTCCCTTGAAAGGAACTCAAGTTTCAACCCCACTATCTACCTTGTAGAAAGATGTATCTAAAATTCCTTGCAAATTTAAATACATAGAGAAATCAAAATCACACATGAAGACAATAAAAGATATACATGGAAACTTAGTATATTTTATTGATAAATTTCATGTATCAGTACATTTAGAAAAACTGGATTCTTGAGAATCAAAAACTAAATTTATATGCTCCTATTACAATAAGTATTTTCACCACCCTTTGGTGCAAGTTAACATTTTCTATATAGAGAGAGACCACCTTGGGATCCTTGAGAAAAGGATGCAACAAGCTTTAGGTGGCTCTGATAGTGACTTGTACTAAATTAAAAAATATTTATATTGGTACTAGAAAAAGAAGGAAAGGGGCACCAGAAGTTGTTTCTTCTCATGTTGAATTTCCATTTGAGCTGCACCTTTGTCTGCTGGTATTCAAAGAAACTGCAAAAGTTTTTATGTGAATGATGACCACCAACCAGCTAAATTACATCATTCTCTTCATGATCAGTTTTTCTCCCTATGCTCATAGATCAGGTGCATTGCTAGAGCTCACTCATCTTCGATATCCTTAATGTCATCTATTACAAGCCTACTCCTTTTTGGATTTGTCAAATTGTCCCATGTAGTCACCTATTCCTCTGGAGGCCATTGGAATTCTTGAATGCTCTAGAGCTATTTTTTATGTCTCTCCCACCTAGCATTAGTTACCTTCTTGACATCTGTAGTGAAATTTGTGAAGTCCATCTCAGCCTTTAAAGCTTCATCAAGAACTGTACTGAAGTGATCCATATCAACTTCATTATTTTCATTTACAAATGCCTCCTTCTTAGGCAGCAAGGAATCAAAATTTGACTTCCATTGATCTAACCCCTTTACTAATCCATCCTCTATTATGATCTGCAAATGAACCTACTGAAACTAGGCCAAAACATTGTCATCTTTACTTCAATTTGATTTTCTTTAACCTTAAAGAAGGATGAAGCAACACCTCTCTTTCCAATCTAATCTCCTACTTGCAAAACTAACTCTAGGATATCATTCCTTAGAGACTGTACTGCTTCTAGTCTTTCAAATAATGAATCCCTTATTGACCAAGTTGTATGATAAGTAGTTAAAATAGAAAAAAAATTGTTTACCTCATTCTGCAAACTAGGTAATTTATAATATGCAATATAAACTACCTTTGCCTTCTCCTTTAATACTTCAAGTCTATGCTACAAAACCTTTAAGAGGGCTTGTAAAATAAACTCTTTCTTTTATAGGTTCACTTTCTCTGTTGTTGCAGCAACTTCCTCTACATCTACACTTTGGTTTTCTATCTGAGGGGGCTATTCTGGTGGTGCAGGGGTAACCATAGGCATATTGAGGATTTGTTTGTAGATCAACCACACACTTTTCCAATTCCTTTTCCTTAATAATATTCACCTCCCTATCTCTCACAAGTGCACTATAATCATCAAAAGGCTTCTGGTGCCTCTTTGGGAGTTGCTTTGTTTTATCATCATTTAGCCTTACAAAATGAGTGAGAACTTGTGATATTTCAAGATCACCTGTGTTGTGGATTAACCATACAATCTTATCACCATCCATCTTTTCTTTTATATCCAGCAGGGAAGGTTTTTGATCCTTTGGATAGAGGCTCCACATAGCTAGTGCCTATTTTTTAGGTCTATACCCAAATCCTTTTATCAAATCCCCAACTTGGGTCTCTTAATTCAAGTTCATATTCTCATGCTTTCTTATTTGATCTATTATGAAAGCTAAATCTAGATCCCACCTAGGTACAAGAAACATATTGCTGGCCTTTACTAATTGCCTAGCCTCTTCTAGAGTGATATTTTCTAACTCAAGATCATATTCTTTTAAGGCTTTGATGGCCTCATCAGGTATTTGGCCATCTTATGTGATATGTACATTAGAAGCAACTTGTTGTTTCTTATGTCATAATATGAAGTTCTTCAATTCATATGACTTGATAAAATCATCATCCTTCAAGAAGGCATCCTGCTCTAGCATCCAATCATCGTGTCCTAGAGCCAAAGGTAGCTCTATCTCTTCTATAACCATCTTTTGTTTTCTCTTCTCTTCCCTGATCTTTTTCCTAAGTTGGTGATCATACACTTTGTTTCCTATAATTAGAGCTCCCACTTTGTCTCTTTTCTTCTTAATTGTCCTTACTTGGAAAAGCTATCCCACTTGCATTTTTTGCATTTTTAGAGGAGGAGCACTGGTATCCTGGGAGCTAGGAAGCTCTATCAAATCCATAACTATATTTTCTTCTCCTTCTTGGCCAATAGGAGGAGGCTATTCCATGGTAGGAGGGCTATATACTGGGTAGCCTCCATCATTGTCCTCATAATCTGCCTCTGAGTACTTCTCCTTTTCCCTTTCCTTATCATCAAGTTGGTCCTCAAGTGAATTGACTAATATATTGAAGTTCTCCATCATTTTTTCTAGCCTTTGGAGGTAGGGAAATGTCGGGAAGAAACCCTCAAAAGTCAATCCCTTCTTTTTCATTCATTTCTCCAATGACCATAACTCAGTGAGTTTTTGGGCTCTCTTTCCTACCTCTTCATCTTCTATAATATTCCTAATGAAATCCTCCTCAGGACACTATTCATGTATATAGATTATAGGAATGGTAGGAGTGTAATATTTCCTAGCCATTAAAATGAGGTCCTCTGTATCTACATATCTGTATACTACAACATTCATCTTTTATTGGCCCAACAAATCATTTAACTTGTTGAATGCATTCTTCCCAATTGTGAAGTTTCATACACTGAAGTGTCTAGGGGTAAATGTGTCCTTTCTATGGGGGGCTAAATGCTCTTTGTCAATTAGCATTAGATGCCAAATAATTTCTAGAAATGCAATTCTTGGTGGAACAAAAAATGTTAGAACATGGGGTGGCTGGGCGCACCCATAGACTCTTATCACAATATATGTTTTCTCATAATAGAAGTCTCTCGAGTTATGGCCTTTAGCCCATTTGTCACAAAATTGTTGAGGCCTTAATAATTGCAGAGCCTTTACTGGAAGCCTAGAGAGATTCACTCCTAAGGTTATTAGAATTGGTTGTACCGTCTAATTATGAAAATCACTAAAGTCTTATTCTGGCAAAGTACCACTCCATGCCCTAATCCAAAATTGAACTAGATTGGACTGTCGCTTCCACATCATTTTAGGCTTGAGGTACTCTAAGTTCATAATGTTGTAATTATAAAACAAAATGAGGTGTATTAAGAGGTAATAATGCATGAATTTAGGTGAATTTTCTTTCCTTCTTATTGCCTCAAGTCCTTCATGCATTCTATTAATGACATAACCAATGTAGTCATATCCTTTGGTTTTATGCATGCTCTATGAGTCTAGCACCATCATTAGGATGTCAGATGAAATCATCTCCACCCCACCATCTACCCCTAGCACTCTATATAGTCCATACATAATATATTTCATGTAGAAACACAAGTCCTTTTAGAATTATGGGGCTGCCCCAGCCACAATTGCAATGCAATTCATGTTAGCTCATGGGACATGGTTTTGAACTTCCTTGGATACAAGGATAGATTCCTAAGGTTACCTATTGGCCTGGGCCTATAAATTGATCTCTGTGGCCATGGGGATGTGCGTACCGAAAGCCCTCATGAAATAATTCCTATCTAAAGTTACTAAAGATGAGTCATCACTCTTTCTTATTGTTTTGGATAGGGGGTCATAACTATTTTCCAATGCAATTAACAAATCAACATCTAGGAAGACGTCTGAGACTATTGACCTAGCTAGACATGAGGTCCAAGGGTTTGAAAAAGGTACTGGATTATCTGCATTCTTATAAAATGCTTAAAAAGGCACATTCCAATCACATCCGATGTCCTGGCATCTCTGAGTTATCAACAAAGCAGTTGTCACTAACCTTTTTGTTTTGTGACGATCCCGGCAGCAAAGTAAGAAATTCATCTGAGAAACTTTCTTTATCTTTTTCTTTTGAACCCTTATTGGTAGAAGCTCCACTGGTTGATGGTTGACTCATCTTGACTGTAGATAATATTCTTCTAAAAAATATGAAACTATGAAATCTCTGATGGATGGATAACTCAAGAACTCTAGTAATTATTTAGCTCTAGCTCTCTGGAATGCTTGGTAATTTTAGAATGAGTGACAATTAACTGTATTTATTCTAGAGAATTGAATTCAATTTCCCTTTCAAGACTCAAGCTCTATAATTTCTATCACTTCCACTATTGCTTGGCACATTCTAAACTTTAATTCACTAGTTGTGAGCTGAGAAAGTGAAAGGTAATAAAATTTGATTTCTAGCAACTGAGTGACTACACAGCCAATCATAGTCACTGACAGTCTTGGTGCTTTTTCATATTCTTCAGAGATTAGGTGACTAAAGGGAAATCTCTAAGTCACTAGATGAGTTTACCTTTTATGATTTTATCTCACGACTTGGAGACTATAGTCATAAATTATAATCACTAGATGACTTTATTCCATCTAGAGACTTGGTGACTATAGTAAAAAATCAGTCACTGCATTACTTAGCCTTTTATCATTTTATCTCATGATCTGGTGACCTTATGAAACTATAATTTTTCATTTAGAGATCTAGCGAATATAGTCTATCTCCTAGTCGCTACAAAATGTATCACTTATTAATCTTATTCTGAGACATGGTGACAAATGCCTTTCCAAAGTCTCAATAGTTGCTCTTCTTATTTAGAGACTCAGTGACTAGCAGTGAGTCTCTTAATCGTTGAAACCTATTGACTTTTCAAAGTTTTTCTAGAGACTACCTGACTTCTCCTATCTAGAGACCTGGCAACTTAAGAGAAGTCTCATAATATCTGAAACCTATTGACTTTTCAAAGTTTTTTTGGAGACTACCTAACTTCACCTATCTGGAGACCTGACGACTAAAGAGAAGTCTCTTAATTACTAAAACTTTGTTCAAATCCTCACTTCTTGCGACTTCATGAAAGCCATAGGATCTTATTCTAATGGTAGTCACTCAATCTCTTAAACTTCACTCTGACTTTGACTTTCTGAAGAGACCTAGAGACTAAGCCTATCTAGAGATCTAGTGACTCAAGGTAGAACATCTTTGATTTATTTATTCTAGAGATTCAATGACTATAGTCCATTTCATAATCACTGAGAGATTATTATTTCTTTATTTTACTTTGCGACAAATAAAAAATGAACAGGTCACCAAATCCGACAAACAGATTCATATATTTTTTCATGTTTTGACCTCGACAAACACTTAACCCTTAGTCATCTGGGATTGTGCGACTAAAGTTACCTCCCAATTGATGAATGATTTTCTTAACCTGGGTTTAGTCTAGAGACTGGGTGACAAAGTACTTCTCATGGTTGCTGGAACTTTTCTTAACTCATGGTTTCACTTGGAGATAATGGGACCATTGCCTAATCAAAATTGCATCAATGGTTCATATTCATCCTATGAAAACCTTTAGCTTAACTCATCAACTTCTGGGGAACACGTGACTGAAGATATCTCATGGTCTCTGAATGCTTTCCTTTCCCTTGGTTAAATTCAAAGACTGGGTGAAAGCCTTTATTCTCTAGGTCGCTACATATCCCACTTAATATCAGTTAGACTATGAGATTAAATGTCAACCATTTGTCTTTCCTTCATCTTAAGGTTATCGCTGAGTTGCTAAACATTTTAAGACTTAACCGCTATATCATGAGATTAAGAGATAACCATGTTGCTAGATCACTGAATGTTTACAACATAATTGCTAGGATTCTGAGGATACATGACTACTATAATCACCGGGTCACTAGATAAAAATACTAACCACTTAAGAACTGGGAGACTTGGCGGCTGAAAGAAAATATAACCACCAAATTTTACTTGGAGACTCAGTGACTATAGAATAAGTCTTGTAATCGTTGAATACTTAATCACTTCATCATTTTATTTAGAGATTTCCTGACTGAAGGTATTTCTAATCTGGACATTGGGCAACTATAGTTGCCTTCAAAATATTTATCAGTGTAGTCGCTAGATCTCACATAGAACATTTGGAGACTTGGCGACTGAAAACATCCACTGAGTCTCATGAAGAAAAGGAATATTCTCTATACTTAAAGAGATTACGCTACAAAGGGTTTCAGGAGATCACCAGACTAAAAGGAATATGTTGAACCCATTAGGAGACTGGGTGACTAGCTGGTAATTATAAAGCGCACATGCTTAAAAGCTCACTTAAGTGATTCGAAAAAGTAATGGAAAAATAGAACTCGGTTAAGGTTTCCTAGGGTTTTGGATTTTCAGAAGCATTTTTCGACCTAGCACTTAGGGCTTTTCACCATTATGAACAATTTGAGAGCTCTAGGAGAGGAGATTTCAGGAGATTTATCACAAAAATAGGGAAAATTTTCAAAGGAGCAAAAATTTAAAATACAACCTTGAAATATAGAAAATGCTACCAACAATTGCTCTCTCTGAGGATGCTTGAAGGTTATTTTATATCAAGAAACTAGAATCTCTAGGTAGCAAACCAATCAACACTTAACCTACTTTAGGAAAATAATACATGACTTGAAATGAAGCACACCTATACACTATAGGACTATTGTGCATGGAACAAAAGTTATTTCAATTGAAGAAAAATTTCAAAAATTGTCCATACACTGGCAATTCTTGTTCTTCACTATCCATATTTTTCAAAAAATGTGAATCTTTTCCATGAGCCTGATGGATGATATAGGGACCTAACCGTAATGATTCAAACTTCTTATGCTTGTCCTTATCCTCACTCCTTGCATTCTACTGAAGGACCAAATCTTCAAGCTAGAATTTCCTGATAGTTGCTCTTTTATCAAGCAAATATTTCATCTTCTACTGTAGTCTAATATTTTCCTTTTGGCTTCTCTTCTTGTTTCATCTAGCTCAACAAGCTGTGGCACCCTATCTTCTAGATGACCAAACATTTCCAGATCTTCCTCTTGTATAAATTTGTAGATAGGTAATAAGTTGTTCACAGGTAGGCTTGATTTAATACCATAAACCATTTCAAAAGGAGACTTGCTTGTAGCTCTCTTCTCTATGATCCTATCTACCCATAAAGCCAATTTTAGCTTTGAATGCCAGGTTCTCTTGTTCTTTTCTAAGGTCTTTTTCAAGATCTACAGAATACTCTTATTGCTTGATTCTACCTATCTCTTACCTTATGGGTGATATGGGGATGAATAAGACATCACATGCCCATTTCCAAACAAAAATCCTTGAATTATTATGACCTAAAACTCATGGCATTATCCATCACTATCTTGACAGGAACACCCAACTTTGTAACAATGTTATCCATCAAGAATTCAATAACCAGTGTGCTTGTAGCCTTCTTTTTTTAGGATTTCTTCAATCCACTTGGTAAAGTAGTCAGTGGCTACAATTATCCAACTATGTCCTCCATTGGATTTCTTAGTGAACTCCCCAATGAAATCAATACCCCACATAGAAAAAGGATCTTTTTCCACTACAGGGTTCAACATCAGTGCTCCTAGAAACTTCAACTTGTTTGAGAACCTTTGCCATGGTTCACACTTTCTAACAAATGCATTAGTATCTTTAAAAAACATAGGCCAATAGTATCCATCCATCAAAATTTTATGAGCAGTTGCTCTGGCTGAATGGTTTCCTCCACACATTCCAGAATGCATCTCTTTTAAAATCCTTTCAGACTGTCCTTTATCTAGACATAAGAGCAAGATCTCATCATTATCCTTCTAGTTAAAGTCACCTTGTAGCAGTATATACCTTTGGGCTTGCAATTTCAAGCTTCTTCTTTGATTGGCATTAAGGCCCATTGGGAAAATAGCATTCTTGAGATAAAATGTTATGCTTGTGTACCAGGGCTGCATTTCAATGCTAGTGACATATATTCCATTGATATCAACATTGTTGACCTGAATCAGGTCCATATTTCTTCAGTCATTAACTTTGATATACCTAGACCTCTGACAAGTTTAGTGATGTGAAGTTCCAAATCAAATACCTGGATTCTATTAATCCACTTGCATATTTTTCTAGTGACCTTACTTTGTACCAAAATATCCTTCATTGCAGCATGAGGGACATAAGCATTTACCTTTGCACAAACCAAATAAGGCTTGAATGCTTTGACAACTTTTACTAAAGCATAGGCCTATTTTTCCTTCAGCTCATAGTTTAGTTCTATTGATTGTAATGACTTGCTGAAAAAGGCAATGGGATGCTCAAATCCTTCATCATCCTTTTGTAACAAGACTACTGCAATGGTGTGAAAAGATGCAAAACTAAATAGAGAAAAGGGATTGCAATAATTAGGAGATGTCAGAATAGGAGCTTCTTGAATTTTTTTTTTATCTTCTCAAAAGATTCTTGTGCTTCTTGATCCCAAATAAAATTTACATCCTTTTATAGAAGCTTGACAATGGGTTTGACTAACTCAACAAAATTTGCAATGAATCTCCTAACAAAATTTATTTTTCCAAGGAAAGACTGGACACCCTTGAGATTTTTGGTGGCAAGGACTTTCTTAATAGCTTCTACCCTTTCAAGATCAATCCTTACTCCTTCTTTGGATACTATATGACCAAGTAAATTTCCCTCAATAACAACACAATGGCATTTCTTAGGATTTAGAGAGATACCATACTCTAGAGCTTTTATCAAAACCTTTTCCAGGTGATTACAATGATCTTCAACTCTTTTACAATATGTAGTTAGATCATCTTGGTACACAACCATGAGGACATCAATAAGGTCTTTAAAATCTATGTCCATTTCCCTTTGAAAAGTTTCTCCAGGATTTTTGAAACCGAAAGGCATCCTAACATACACATATGTTCCCCAAGGAGTGGTAAATGCTTTCTTAAACTACTCTGATTCTTTGACGAATACTTGGTTGTACCCTAGAAATCCATCCATCATGGACAAAAAATCATAGCCAGTCACTTTATGAAGCAGAGCTTCCATATTAGGTAGTCTATAATTGTCCTTGAGTGAAGCAACATTCAAATTCCTAAAATCCACACACAACCTTATGTCTCCATTCTTCTTTCTGACTGGTACTAATTTTGAAACCCAAGAAGAATGTCTAATGGGCTCAATGATGTCTGCATCCCTTATCTTGGTCAACTCAGTTTACAATTTGGTAGCTAATAAGGGGTTGTTAGGAATGGGAACACTAAGAGTGGGGAGGGTGAATTAGTGTTCACTATATTTTAACTTTTCTATTTAATCTTTATGCTAAACTTAAATGCTTAAGTACTGAAATAAACATTCACATAAACATGAAACATGAAATCAACACATGACACCAATATGATTACAAGGAAACCAAAATAGGTAAAACCCCAGTGGGAATTGATACCCATTAATATTCTACACTAGTGGTTTGTGATCCTTGCTAGAAGATCCTTTACCCTATTATGAGTAGCTTTACAGTGCTTTAAGTATAGTAGACCTTGTTAAGGGTCAGACCCTGTTAGGAGTCTTTTACAATCATCCCTATTAGGGGAGAGGATGCACTATCCAAGAGCTCACTACTCAAGTGGTGAAGGCTACAACCTTCTAATCCCAGATACACACTATATCTGTAGGATGAACTGTTACTGTGACACTACTTGTTAGATCAGTTCCTTTGATGTGCTGATGCTTTGACCTCTTGCAAAGCTCTAATACATCTTCTAGTGTCTTCGCACACTTCTGCTCTGCTTATCACAACTCTATTTCTTGTTCCATCTCGAATACAATGGGCACACCTTATATTTATGCACTCATACAAAATATACAATTAGGTTGGCCCTATAACTAATTACAAAAAATGCTTCCAAATGAATTGGCTTAAGTGTGGTTATAATTATAGATATAAACATGTCAGCAACCTAAATAAAATGAGCGCATAGCCTTTACACTATTACATTATAATCGCAAACCAAAATGCTAACTATCAGTTCCAAGCTCTGTTCTCTACTGGCACACACTGGCTATGCAACTTCAATTGACTGTAACTTTCACATCCTTGCACATCTATGGTGGAGGGGAATTCATCAATCTTCTTATGCACTCATGGACTAAGTAAGAATATAGTCTAACCAACTTAACTTCTAGGGCGCATATCATAATTCTTCCATACATGCGTGCACTAATGCTCTGAGTTGTAGGAACTCTGTATACTGTCTAGTCTTCAACACTTAATTGAAGTCTGATCTTTACATCTAGTGTGCTAACTCCAAAATACTATATGACTTTGTTGCCATAATGAAAACCCTATATCTAGTCATATACTTTAGTATAGTCAACTTTCCAACAATCTCCCCCTTTGTCATTGATGGCAACAAAGGAATATCGCCAAGTTGCTAACTGTCCCTTAACACAAAAAACTTTTTGTCTTCTATACATTTTTATACATAATCTTATATCTCCTTATACATATTATACTCCATATTCTATATACAACTCCCCCTTTGACATTAATGACAAAGGTGTATCAAAAAACTATATCTGCACATACTCACTTAGGAAAAACATCCGGATATGCTATCTTGAGGTTCTGCATCTCCTTCTTCCAAAAAGTTATCAAGGAGTTAACTATCTGGAGATGGGTGCACAATTCATATTGAAGCTTCTCCATCTTCTTCAACTCTGTGCTTGGACCTTGATCATAAGTAATCATTGTGGCATTTATCTCCTTTATGTTTTGATTGAGAATGTCTAGTGAGGGCGCAAGAGCATTCCTCAATTGAGTCTGTCTAGACCTTATTTTTGCCATCTCTTTCTCCACCTTCTCAATTTTGTCCATCTAACTTTGGTAGATATTGTTGCACATGTTTACATTAGTGGATGTGTTAGTCACTGAACTCTTCACCTACTCAATCATAGCTTCTACTTCTTTTATTTCCTTGAAATAGGCATTAGTAAGCTTATCCTGGTCCATGCAGTCTACAATGAATTTCCTTCCTTGATCAGAAAATTCTTTCAAGGATGCTTGTCTTGTCTTGAGTGAATTTAGATCTAGAGCAAAGTCACTCATCAACTCATTTAGTCTCTTCTCTAGATACTTCTCTTCTACAACCTTGGATTTAGATTCTTCAAGGATTGAAAATTTATTTTTGAATTGTGATATGATTCTACTTACATCATCAACTGAGTGTACCTTGGACACTTTCTTGTCTTCTAGCAACAAACTGTTCAATATGTTCACAAATTCCACAAGGAGAGGATTTCTCGTGACTTGCTTCTCCTTTTCTTTCTCCATAGCCAAGATGTTGAGCTTAATTAGGTCTTCCTCTCTCCATGAGTCCAAATTGGATGTTTCAGGTGTCAAATTTGACAACAATGTTGAGGAGGGAGTGATGGGAGTGCTTTCCATCACTTCTAGCTTTACCTTGGCTAGATCAATAGAGGTTTCATCTTTATCTTGTTCTTTATCTTCTTCTTCTTTGTTTTCTTCCTCTTCTATTTTATCTTCTTCCTTCTCATCCGATATGTTTTCAATCAATACCTCTTCTTGATGAGTGGGAGGAGTGTTGTTGCATAACATCTCAGCTTCTTGTGTGCTCACAAAAGCTTCCTCAAACTTGTCTAATTCTGTGTCAGTGGCCACCATGGCTATCTCCACATTATCAATGATAAAAGTGTTGTCCTTAAGTGACTCTGACATGGGTATAGATTTATCTACCTTTTTTTATGCTTCCACTATAGGTGTTGAATCCTAAGGACCTATAGATTATACATCGATGCTCTCTTCTTCTTTGTCTTTCTTACTAGGAGTTTGAGAGATGGGCGCAGACATAGGTTTTAGGTACTACTCTAAGAGTGCCTTCTCAAAAGCCTTCTTTGTTTCCTAAGTAATCATCTCATAGTCTTTGTTCATGAGGTGAAGTGTCCTCATCTTTGTTCTTAAGTGCAGCTTCGCCAGATTTAGTAACAATGACCTTTCTTCAATAGAGCATACTAGAAGAGTGGAATCAAGAATTTGTTCCCTTATTCTAAGATCTTCTTTAGTAGCTTGTCTTTTTAAGGTATCCATTATTTCCCATACCTTATCTAGAATTTCTATTTTCAATTCAAGAACTGTCTTCTTGAACTTTATCATGTGTTTGATAATCATACCATGTATTTCTAATTTGTCAATTTCAGTGTATGTTTCATAAAACTTTCCCACCTAATCAATTCTACCCTCATTAACAATTCTTGCACTCAAAGTTTTAAGACTTGGTTTGAATCTTGCCTTAGCAAGTGCTTGACTAGTTTTCTTGCTCCTTAATGCTCACGAGGATGGATGACTAGTGATGAATTCTTTATTTCTCTTGATTATTGGTTCATACTTTGGAGGAGCAATAGGATCATTGATTTCTTTGAGCACAGAAGGAGTTGCATTAGTCATATCCTTTTGACTGTCATCTTTTTCAATTTTTATTTTCTTCATTTTAGGATCTTCTTGTTCTTTTTTTGCTACTGCACTCTTCAATTCCAAAGCAATCTTCTCTTCCCTTGCCTTGTCAAGGTCTTCTTGAGACACACCAAGTATTATCAAGATTTTTGATGTGATTTTAGAGGCTTTCCTCTTAGTTGTTGCATTGTTTAGTTTAGCATCAACTTCCCTTGTCTTTTCCTCATAAGTTCCCCCCCTAGGTTCATTGGGGTCTTTGGGGACTGATAGAAGTACTTGTGCATAAGCTTCTAGGACTTGTTCCTCTAATTCATAACCAAGTGGATGAATCCACTTAGTTCTAGGCTCAATAGTTTCCAAGACTTTTTCTACTCTCCTATCACTCTGAATTTGAATGCAATGAGCAATCAAATGACTTATGTGTACTTTAAAGTGAAAAATCCACCATTAATGCAAGTCACGTAAACCAAGCTGTCACTTCAAAATTTGCAACTCAATTTTTTCTAACATTCAGTATGTACACTCTTGCAAAAAGGTTCTTATACACTCCAAAATCTTAAGTCTAAAGGCGCATACTCTAAGGATGAGTATACCAACCACACAAGGGTCTAGAGATAAATTAGTTCCCCTTATGACCCTGAGGGCCATTTATGTAGATGCAGAGGCTGCGTCCATTGGGGATGCATCTAATACATTCTCATAAGTCATTTCTTTCTTTTTCTCTGACCAAATCATGCTCGCATTATCTGAGGCTTTGACAAAATTAACTTCTCCTACGGGATCCAAAACTGGTTCTCTGACTTTTTTAGGGATTTCTTGACCTTGCATCCTTGATCTACAGAACCTTGAGATATGTCCAGCCTTGTTACAAGAGTGAAAAATGACTGGAGGTCTTATATTCCTTAGTGTATTGACATGAGTCACCATTATGCATTGTTTTGTTGTGTGACCATTATAGCTACATATCTGGCATCTAACATTCTAAGCACTTCTTACATTTGTCTGATTTTGATTTCTTTGATCTTGCTGAATTCTATTCTTCTTACTAGTCTTGTAATTCATAACTTTATGACAAAATTTATTACATGAATAACATAACCATTAAAAGGCTTTACTTCTGTATAGTTCCTTGCAATGTGTGCATGCTTGTTACAAGCAAAACAAGTGCGTTCTACTTGCTTGCACTCATTCTTAGGTGGTCCACCATTATCTATGGTTTGATCTTCAGTCTTTTCAGGATTAGTAGAGTCCTTTTGTGAATCCTTTCTTGCTTGCATATTGTCAATCTGATTTTGTGCTTCATTGTATCCAATACAACTAGTGTCTCCTTTGGCTCTTCTTGCATATAGCTGAGATTCTATCAAATCAGAACTAGTATGTAATTTGTCAATATGATTCTTTTCTTCTTTCAATTTAGACTCCAAGCTTTCTTTTCTATTTCTTAGCTCCAAGATTTCCATGTTTTCTTTCCTTAGTTCTTCATTTAGTTGAAGGTTCTTTTTGATCTATTCATCATAGGCTAATTGATTATTAGTCAGCTTATCATCAAGGTCTTCAATTTTTTCTTTTAAGGATTTGTTTTCTTCATTGAGCTTCTTGACCATTGTCCCTAGATCATTGGTAGATCATTCTTTCAAATCTTTCCTTAGCTTTTTGATGACTAATTGAGCATCACTAAGTTTATCCTTTAGTTCTTCAAATTCTCTTTTTGACTTTTCCAGATCTTGAAGAACGGCTTCAAGATTTCTTTTCAGATGTTTCATTTCTTCTTTGTCCATGATCTCCTCAAGTGGTTAAACTTATATGCTAAGGACCAGATCTCTGATACCAATTGTTAGGAATGGGAACACTGAGAAGGGGGGGGGGGTGAATTAGTATTCACTGTATTTTAACTTTTCTCTTTAATCTTTATGCTAAAATTAAATGTTTAAGTACTGAAATAAAAATTCACATAAACATGAAAAATAAAATCTACACATGACACCAATATGATTATGGGGAAACCCAAATAGGTAAAACCCCAATGGGAATTGATACCCACTAATATTCTGCACTAGTGTTTTGTGATCCTTGCTAGAAGATCCTTTACCCTATTAGGAGTAGCTTTACAATGCTTTAAGTATAGTAGACCTTGTTAAGGGTTAGACCCTGTTAGGGGAGAGGACACATTGTCCAAGAGCTCACTACTCAAGTGGTGAAGGCCACAACCTTCTAATCCCAGATACACACTATATTTGTAGGATGAACTATTACTCTGACACTGCTTGTCAGATTAGTTCCTTTGATGTGCTGATGCTTTGACCTCTTGCAAAGCTCTAATACATCTTCTAGTGTCTTCACACACTTCTTCTCTACTTATCACAACTCTATTTTTGGTTCCATCCCAAATACAATGGTCGCACCTTATATTTATGCGCTCATACAAAAATATATAATTAGGTCAGCCCTATAACTAATTACAAACAATGCTTCCAAATGAATTGGCTTAAGCGTGCCTACAATTATACATATAAATATGTCATCAACCTAAATAAAATAGCCTCATAGCCTTTACACTATTACATTATAATCACAAACCAAAATGCTAACTGTCAGCTCCAAGCTTTGTTCTCTACTAGCACACACTGGTTGTGCAACTTCAATTGACTGTAACTTTCACATCCTTTCACATCTTCTTATGCACTCATAGACTAAGCAAGAATATAGTATAACCAACCTAACTTCTAGGGCGCATACCATAATTCTTCCATACACACGTGTGCTGATGCTCTGAGCTATAGGAACTCTGTATACTCTCTAGTCTTCAACACTTAACCAAATTCTGATCTTTACATCTAGTCCACTGACTCCAAACTGCTATATGACTTTGTTTCCATAATGAAAACACTATATCTAGTCATATACTTCAGTATAGTCAACTTTCCAATAGGGGTTAATAGGTCTTTTCTTTTGTCTAAAAGGCTTGGTGTCTTCTTTCAAGGGAATTTCATGTTGAAACAAGTCTTCCCTATAGGCTTTGAGATCATCATATGACCAAGAAAACACATTCTTATATCTTTTCATCAATCTTATTAAATTATTCCTTACATCCTTACTAAGACATTTCCTAATCTAGACAACTTGAGGGGAAGTTTCTAACCCTAGGTTTATCTCTTCTAGGTCATCCACCTTAGCATTGGACTTCTAGGACATGTGACTGTCATTTACTTTGAACATCCCTTCCAACTCAACTAAACCCTTGGGGATATGATTAGAAGGTAACTGAACAACCTCATTTTCCATGATAGAATCTTTCCCATCAACAATTTATTGATAGGCATCAAAATCAATTTGTTGACCTTCATACATATCCAAACCTTGAATAAATCTTAAGATGTCACTGTCATCCTCAAAAACTTGCCAATTGCAAACATTATTAGGGACAACTGACCTACTCTTTTTTTCCAATTCTGACACCCCATTAAGGGTTGCATCATTTCTTTTTAATACAACATTTGCAAGGAAGTCTGCCATAATGTTTTTTTATCTTTCTACCCACATAATATTAAAAGAATCAAAATTTTCAATTCTATCCCATACAACATATTTATATAACTTAAGTATATCATCCTTAGCAGCATATTGTGATATAATCTAAGAAATGATTAATTGGTAATCTCCATAAACTTTTAAACATCTTATACCATGTTTTATTGCAATATCTAATCCCAATATGGGTATGTGCAAGATCATGAGGGGCCAAAAAGTGGCGATGTCAGTTCAAAACTTTGACAATGTAGCTGATGACTTTTTTTTCACCAGAATTTGATAAAATGAAAAGGGTATCTTAAGGAGATTATCAACTTTCTATCGATATAATTGGTGTCAAATTTTGAATTCGGTATTAATTATTAGTTATTTTCTAATTGAGCTACCTCTAAAGTGTTGATTTATATACTGATTGAAAAATGACTATAACTTTTAGATGGTATAACATTTTTGAAATCTGAAAAATGCGTCACATTCTATGCTTCATCTACTATAAGGAAAAAATAAATAAATTTGAATTTTGTAAAGTTTTGAATGAGTTAAGGTGGTCAGACATGGGAGTTTTTTTATTCTGAAAATGTTGTAGCAAAAAATTCATAATTAATTATTTTTTTGGAATAAAATTACCAAAAAATATGCGTCACATCCGAGCATGAGTCTACTACTTATATATAAAATCTTATAATAAAATATTATCATTTGATTATGATTAAGGTGGTCAGACATACACCTACTTCTTATTTTTTTCCTAAAATTTTTGTACTACTGCATTGAAATCTATACTTTTCACCAATCATACTAACTTTTTCTCAAAAAAGGCCTAGTAGTTTAGAAACTACATTCAATTTTCTATAGATTCTATTCTTACAACTTTTTGATATTAGGTTCATAGCTAGTTGAAATTTTCACGTCAAGTTGACTAACCCTGATTTGCTGATTTTTCATTGCCAGTTAAGGGCATAGTTTGGCCCCTCATGATCTTGCACATACCCATATCAAAGATTCATATTCAACAATTTTATTTGTGCATTGGAAGGTCAACAAAAAAGAGTACTTAAAGGTAATACCTAATGGGGATATTAGCATAACACTAGATCATGAGCCCTCTTTAGAGCATCCACCATCAAAGTATAGTTTCGATAGTCCATCTTTTTGTAAGAGAAACTCATCCACAATTGGATTAGTATTTTTAGGTGGAGGCACAATTTCTTCTATCTTGAAGTTATTCATGTCAATATCAACACATCAATTTATATCCTCAGGAGCTACCATCTCAATCATTACTAATGAACAAGGTTCTTTGTACAACTTTACCTCAGTACCATTCACAAGAATTGTGGCATATGATAGATCTAATTGCAGCTTCCCTCCAACTATTATTGCCCATTGTCTAGATAGTAGCATGCCATAATGAGGTTTGGTATCAACTACAACATCCATCTTGTAAGTAGCTTCAGGGAATGTTGCAATTTTTACCTCTATTCCAACCAAGGTTCCTACCACAAGAACAAATCTGTTATCCATGGTGTAACATCTTCAATTGGATGTATCAACTTGAAGTCCCAATTCCTTCATTACAAGGTAGGGCATCGGTGTAGCTGCAACACAAGAGTCTATCATACAATTTTTTAACAATAAATTATTCACAATTAGAGTGACATAAAATGGATCAATGGAGGATGGCTCTTGAGTTACAATATTTCCAACATAGAAGTTGGAGACTCCTTTAGTTATCTCAGGTCCAGCCATTGGTTTCACCTTTTCTATCACAATGGGAAGGTCTTTCTGCTCATTTATCAGAGCCAAAGCTATTGCCTTGTGCTCTTTTATCTTTAGCATTTCCAACAAAGGGATTGATACCTTCATCTGAGACAAAGCATGTCTCATGTCAAAAGTTGGGGCCTCAGTAGAAAGATCAAATAGATTTCTTTTCCCACCAGCCCTCTTATTTCTCTATTTTGTGATATTTTCCTCATTTTTCTTAGTATTTTGAACCACAATAGGTTCATTCTTGTTATTGCTATCCTTGCTTGGGGAAGCAACTGGTTTAGGAGAAACCTTAATTTGATTATCATCTTTAACAAAGACTGACCTAGGGACTCCTTGATCTGCATAAACCTTTCTATTTCTCAAGTTGTAAGAAAATGTAGCTTGAGAAATAGCAGCCACAGTCAGATTCTTAATTTCTTCCTTAATAGGCTTTCTCCAATGAGTACCTTCCATCTCTAGCCTATTCATATTTGTTTGACCATTCTCAGTATCAAATTCCTCAAGATCAGAATGGGAAAATAATTGTTGATCATAGACAGGGAGAAATCTCCTTTTATGGTCAACATCTTCTAATATCTCTTCATCATCTAAAGAGGTAGATTCATCCACCCTTTGAGTGGTGAACATATCTACTGTAGGCTTTTTAGAGCCTTCATGGTCTCCTATAGGCAGATCTTCTGGCTCATATTCTAAAGCTTGAGCAACAACACACTGAAAAGGTGAGTGATGCATGTTTCAAGCCACACACCATGGAATATTTTCCACATTATGGGTTGTATTCTTTTTTAAAGGATCGGGAGTATCTCTTCCATTTTGTGGCTCATGGTTGTAAAAAACAAGCTTTCCATCTTTCCAATTTGTCTTATATGGATGGTCACGTAAACTAGGGAATCTCTCCTACCTTTGATAAGGTGGTCTATTATCTTGGAAATTCTTCCCACCTTTATCAAATCTAGTAGACAGATCCTTAATAGCATTGGCCAATTTATCAACCTTGTCATCTTCCTTGGCAAGCTTCACAACATGTGGCCTAGTCTCTTTCCATAGTCTTCCTTCATCCCTCTTATACATTTGACCAGATGTTTTCCTATTACTTTCAATATTTATTGCTAATTTGAAAGCATCTATCAAAGTACATGGACTTTTGTCTCTTAAAAGGTAAGACATCTTTCCCTCTATAGTATTGAAGTATGTAGTCAAACAAACTTCATCATCTAATCTCAAGACTTGGAATAATTTGTACATGGCTTTCTGAAACCTATTATTGAATTTTGACATACTTTCATTTGCATGCTTCTTGATATTATTGAATTCATTTAGCATGTAACTAGAGTTCACATATTTAGCATACTGTTCTTTAAAAATCCTTATGAATTCATCCCATGAGGTAATACTATTTTCAAGTAAACCTCTGTGCCACTCCCTAGCATCTTCTACCAAAGATTGAACAAAAAGTTTCATGACAACATCCTCACATTCTATTTCATAATCATTTATTTTAATTATGAAAGATTTAAGATTTTCTTCACAAGTAATAACATTATTACCAGTGAACTTAGGGATCTTCTCTCTCACCTCAGTTGGGATGACATTCGAATGACTAGGAATACCATCAAAGAACAATGGCCTATATCTGTCTAGATGAACTAGCCTTCTTTGAAAATTTTGTGAAGCTTGGGCCCCACCTCCTCTAGTATTCTGATGCACAACATTTCCAACAAGATTACCAGTCAAAGGGTTTGTATGAATTACACTTTGAAGTGGTCCTTGGGCCATTTGATTGGAGACTGAGGCTTGGGTGTTAGGCACAGGACCAGTTGACTGATTTTGTGGTATTGGCCTACTAACAACATGGATTGAACTACTAGCATTAGTATTCATATTAGTATGAAGGAAATAAATTTTCCTCTTCATCTCATCTGCAGCAGCCTCTAATTCTAGCTTCTCTAATTGGATGGCCAAGTCTTCCTTGGATTTTCTAGCTTTTTCTAGATCTAAGCTAGCCTGAGATATTGTAGCAGGATTAGCCTCATTTCTTTTGGAATCATTTATGCTAATTCCAACTACCTTTTGTTTTCCCTTGTTAGATACATCCATCACCTTACTTCTAAGATCCTCATTCCTTCTAATCTCTGATGGATGCAACTATCTTAGGACATAGCCTTCACCTTCAAACTCATTTTCCTCAGGATCTGGCTTGTTGTTGTTGACCTTTTGTCTCAAAATTTGGACATCCCCAAATAATTTACTATCTGAACCAGTAACTTTTTGTTTTAGAATTTTTTCTTGGATTTCATTATTTTTTGTCTTTCTAAGAAGCTCTTGCTTTTCCATGAGTAATTCATAATTTCTTGTTCCCGCTCCTTTTGTCTTTTAGTATTTTCTAAAAATTGCTCCTGGTCCCTTTTTCTCAAAGAAAAAAAGTTCTTCCCTCAATTTTTCAGAATCATAAGATTCAGTGTCAACAGTAGAAGCATATTCTATTTTCTCTAGATTTTCATGTGCAGGAAAGAAACCAATATCTATAAATTCAACCTCCTGAGGAGGACTAATGGACTCAGGGTCTATTCTTCTAAGGAATTCTGAATTTTTAGAAAAAGATGAGATCTCATTTTGGGTGGGAATGGGAACATACTCTTGAACTGGTCTAGGGGAATCATTACTAGTTGTTCCTCTTCTGGACCATTGCTTTCTACTAGGTGTATGCAGTTCTTCACCCATTTTTCTTTCCAGGTGATTCCTATAGTATGACCTGGTATTCCTTGGCTTACTCATGTCACTTTGACAAGATAATCTCAAAATTTTACAAAAGCTTTACCAACAACTGGTAACACAGAGCTTAGAGTTTCCACCCACAAATTTATGGGAATAGATTGATAAACTAGTCTTCTTTATGCAGAAATAAACCGTTAGAAAAATTGTTAGCAAATTTATTGCAGAAAATATTTTAGATTCCCCAGTAGAGTCGCCAATTTTGTTAGTACTCAAAATTGTAGATGATCAAAACATAATCAGAAAACTTTGATTTCTAACTCTAGCAGTGCCAACATATGCACCAACAATAGTAAATACTAAGGTAATAAGGATTTACAATCCTTCTTCTCTTTGAGCTTTTAGCTACAGGTGGGTATTACCTTTTAGATTGAATTCTCCAAATATCACAATAGTAACTTGTATTCCTAATACCGATTTAGTCACATAACTCTCTCACAACTTTAAAGTAAATCATTGTTTTAAATTGATTGATGATAAAAACCAATTTAAACTAAGCAAATGACCAGTGCCAAATCCTAGGGCATCAAAGTTAATAAATGCACATCTACAACAAATCTCTCAAAACAAACACACACAAACTAAAGATAAAATGCCTTCTAAATTATCAACTTATGCATAAATCAGATCATCAAATTCATATATGAAAGATGAAATCTCAGAGACCTCACTCAAGATTTACCCCTCCCTTGAAAGGAACTCAAGTTTCAACCCCACTATCTACCTTGTAGAAAGATGTATCTAAAATGCCTTGCACATTTAAACACACGAAGAAATCAAAATCACATGAAGACAATAAAAGATATACATGGAAACTTAGTATATTTTATTGATAAATTTCCTATATTGGTACATTTAGAAAAAATGGATTCCTGAGAATCAAAAACTAAATCTATATGCTCCTATTACAATAAGTATTTTAACCACCCTTTGGTGTGAGTTAACATTTTCTATATAGAGAGAGACCAACTTGGGATCCTTGAGAAAAGGATGCAAGAAGCTTCAAGTGGCTTTGATAGTGACTTGCACTAAATTACAAAAGTTTTAAATTGGTAATAGAAAAAGAAGGAAAGGGGCACCAGAAGTTGTTTCTTCTCATGTTGAATTTCCATTTGAGCTGCACCTTTGTCTATCGGTATTCAGAGAAACCACCAAATTTTTTATGTGAATGATGACCGCCAATCGGCTAACTTACATCATTCTCTTCATGATTATTTGTTCTCCCTATGCTCATAGGTTAGGTGCATTACTAGAGCTCACTCATCTTCAATATCCTCAATGTCATCTGTTGCAGCCCTACTCCTTTTGGGCTTTGTCAAATTGTCCCATGTAGTCACCTGTTCCTTTGTAGGCCACTAGAATTCCTGAATGCTCTGGAGCTATTTTTTCTATCTCTCCCACCTAGCATCAGTTACCTTCTTGACATCTATAGTGAACTTTGTGAAGTCCATCTCAGCCTTTAAAGATTCATCAAGAACTGTATTGAAGCGATCCATATCAACT
Organism: Chamaecyparis obtusa; assembly: GCA_027943335.1. Taxonomy (NCBI): domain Eukaryota; kingdom Viridiplantae; phylum Streptophyta; class Pinopsida; order Cupressales; family Cupressaceae; genus Chamaecyparis; species Chamaecyparis obtusa. The sequence goes on along the minus strand of BSBK01004887.1, from coordinate 35,742 downwards.
TCATTATTTTCATTTACAAATGCCTCCATCTTAGGTAGCAAGGAATCAAAATATGACTTCCATTCATCTAAGCCCTTTACTGATCCATCCTTTGTTCTGATATGAGGAATGAACCTATTGAAATTAGGCCCAAACATTGTTATCTTTGCTTCAATTTGATTTGTTTTACCCTTAAAGAAGGATGAAGCAACACCTATCTTTCCAATCTCATCTCCTACTTGCAAAACTAACTCTGGGATATCATTCCTTAGAGACTGTACTGTTGCTAGTCTTTCAAATAATGAATCCCTTATTGACCAAGTTGTATGATAAGTACTTAAAATACAAACAAAATTGTTTACCTCATTCTGCAAACTAGGTAATTTATTGTATGTAGTATAGATTGCCTCTGCCTTCTCCTTTAAGAATTCAATTCTATGCTACAAAACCTTTAAGAGGGCTTGTAAAAGAGCCTTTTTCTTTTCTAGGTTCACTTTCTCTATTGTTGCAGCAACTTCCTCTACATCTACACTTTGGTTTTCTATCTGAGGGGGTTGTTCTGGTGGTGCAGGGGTAACCATAGGCATATTGAGGATTTGTTGTTGTAGATCATCCACATAGTTTTCCAATTCCTTTTCCTTAATAATATGCACCTCCCTATCTCTCACAAGTGCACTATAATCATCAAAAAGCTTCTGGTGCCTCTCTGAGAGCTGCTTTGTTTTATCCTCATTTAGCCTTGCAAAATGAGTGAGAACTTGTGAGATTTCAAGATCACCTATGTTTTGGATTGACCACAGAATCTTGTCATCATCCATCTTTTCTTTTATATCCCGCAGGGAAGGCTTTTGATCCTTTGGATAGAGGCTCCACATAGCCAGTGCCTGGTTTTTAGGTCTATACCCAAATCCTTTTATCAAATCCCCAACTTGGGTCTCTGAAGTCAAGTTTATATTCTCCGGCTTTCTTATTTGATCTATTATGAAAGTTGAAGCTAGATCCCACCCAAGTAAAAGAAACATATTGATGGCCTTTACTAATTGCCTAGCCTCTTCTGAAGTGATAGTTTCTAACTCAAGATCATATTCTTTTAAGTCTTGGATGGACTCATCAGGTATGTGGCCATCTTCTGTGATTTGTACATTAGAAGAAACCTATTGTTTCTTGTGCCATAATAGGAATTTCTTGTATTCATTTGACTTGATAAAATCATCATCCTTCAAGAAGGCATCCTACTCTAGCATCCTCTCATCTCGTCCTAGAGCCAAAGGCAACTCCATCTATTCTATAACGATCCTTTTTTTTTCTCTTCTCTTCCCTGCTCTTCTACCTAAGTTGGTGATCATATGCTCTATTTCCTAGAATTAGAGCTCCCACTCTATCTCTTTTCTTCTTAATTGTCCTTACTTGGGAAGGCTCTCCCACTTGCATTGTTTGTCTTCTCAGATGAGGCTCACTGGTATCTTGGGAGCTAGGAAGCTCTCTCAAATCCATAACTATATTTTCTTCTCCTTCTTGGCCAATAGGAGGAGGTTGTTTCATGGCAAGAGGGCTATATACTAGGTAGCCTCCATCACTATCCTCATAATCTAACTCTGAGTGCTTCTGCTTTTCCCTTTCCTTATCATCAAGTTGGTCCTCAAGTGAATTGACCAATGTATTGAAGTTCTCCATTATTTTGTCTAGCCTTTGGAGGTAGGGAAATGTGGGGAAGAAACCCTCAAAAGTCAATCCCTTATTTTTCATTCATTTCTCCAATAACCATAAGTCAGTGAGTTGTTGGGCTCTCTTTTCTACCTCTTCATCTTCTATAATATTCTTGATGACATCCTCCTCAAAACACTACTCATGTCTATTTTTTATAGGAGTGGTAGGAGTGTAATATTTCCTAGCCATTACAATGAAGTCCTCTATATCTAAATACCTGTATACTTCAGAATTCATCTTGTATTGGCCCATCCAATCATTTAACTTGTCGAATGCATTCTTCCCAATTGTGAAGTTGCATACACAGAAGTGTCCAGGGGTAAATGTACCATTTCTATGGGGGGCTAAATGCTCTTTGTCAGTTACCATTAGCTGTCAAATCATTTCTAGAAATGCAATTCTCGGTGGAACAAACAATGGTAGAACATGGGGTTTCTGGGGGCACCCATAGACTCTTATCACAGTATATGTTTTCTCATAATAGAAGTCTCCCTAATTATGGCCTTTAGCCCATTTGTCAATAAATTATTGAGGCCTTAATAATTGCAGAGCCTTTACTGGCAACCTAGAGAGATTCACTCCTAAGGTGATTAGAATTGGTTGTACCATCCAATTCTGAAAAGCACTAAAGTCACATTTTGGCAAAGTACCACTCCATGCCCTAATCCAAAATTAAACTGGATTGAGTTGTCCCTTCCACATCATTTGAGGCCTGAGGTACTCTATGTTCATAATGTTATAATTATAAAACAAAATGAGGTGCATTAAGAGGGAATAATGCATGAATCTAGGTGAATTTTCTTTCTTTCTTATTGCCTCAAGTCCTTCATGCATTCTACTAATTACATAGCCAATGTAGTCATATCCATTAGTTGTATGCATGCTTTGTGATTCTAACACCATCATCAAGATGTCAGATGAAATCCTATCCACCCCACCATCTACCCCTAGCACTCTATATAGTCCATATGTAATATATTTCATGTAGAAACACAAGTCCTTGTAGAAGTATGGGGCTTCCCTAGCCACTACTGCAATGTAGTTCATGTTGGCTCGTGGGACATGGTTTTGAACTTCCTTGGATACAATGATGGATTTTTGAGTGTACCTATTGGCCTGGGCCTGTAAATTGATCTTCGTGGCCATCGAGATGTGGATACCGAAAGCCCTCATGAAAGAATTCATGTCTAAAGTTACTAAAGCTAAGCCATCACTCTTTCTTATTGTTCTAGATAGGGGGTCATACCTATTTTCCAATGCAATTAACAAATCAACATCTAGGAAGACGTCTGGGACTATCAACCCAGCTAGACCTGAGGTCCAAGGGTTTGAAACAGGTATTGGATTGTCTACATTCTTATAAAAATACTTAAAAAGGCACATTCCTGTCACATCCTGTGTCCTAGCATCTCTATAGTAACTCAGATTATCAATGAAGCAATTGTCACTAATGTTTTTGTTTTGTGACGATCCCGGTAGCAAAGTGAAAAATTCATCAAAGAAACTTTCTTTCACTTTTTCTTTTGAACCCTTATTGGTAGAAGCTTTGCTGGTTGATGGTTGACTCATCTTGACTGTAGATAATATTCTTTTGAAAACTCTGAAACTATGAAATCACTGGATAACTCAAGAACTCTCATAATTCTTTAGGTCTGGCTCTCTGGAATGCTTGGTAATTTTAGAATGAGTGTAAGTTAACTGTATTTATTCCAGAGAATTGAATGCAATTGCCCTTTTGAGACTCAATCTCTGTAATTCATGTCGCTTCCTCCATTACTTGGCACTTTCTGAACTTCAATTCACTAGCCGTGAGCTGAGAATGTGACAGGTAATCAAATTTGATTCCTTGTGACCTAGCAACTACATAGCCAATCACAATTGCTGAAAGTCTTGGCACTTTTTCAGATTCTTCAGAGAGTAGGTGACTGAAGAGAAATCTTTAAGTCGTTGGATGATTTTACATTTAATGATTTTATCTCATGACTTGGAGACTATAGTCATAAATTATAATCACTAGATGACTTTATTCCATCCAAAGACCTAGCGACTATAGTCAAAAAACATAGTCACTGAATTACTTAGCCTTTTATTATTTTATCTCATGATCTAGTGACCTTATGAAACTATAATTTTTCATTCACAAACCCAGTGACTATATTCTATCTCCTAGTCATTGCAAAATGTATCACTTATTAATCTTATTTCGAGACCTGGCGACAAACACCTTTCAAAAGTCTCAATAGCCTTTCTTCTTATTCAGAGACTCGGTGACTAGCAGTGAGTCTCTTAATTGCTGAAACCTGTTGACTTTTCATAGTTTTTCTAGAGACTACCCAACTTCACCTATCTAGAGACCTGGCGACTAAATAGAAGTCTCTTAATCATTGAAACCTATTGACTTTTCAAATTTTTTCTGGAGACTATCTGACTTCACCTATCTGGAGACCTGGCGACTAAAGAGAAGTCTCTTAATCACTGAAACTATGTTCAAATCCTCACTTCTTCTCATGACTTCACAATAGCCACAGGATCTTAATTTGACGATAGTTGCTCAATCTCTTAAACTTCACTCTGACTTTGACTTTCTGAGGAGACCTGGAGACTGAGCCTATCTGGAGATCTGGTGACTGAAGGCAGAACATCTTTGATTTATTACTTCTGGAGACTCAGTGACTATAGTCCATTTTATAATGACTAGGAGATTATTATTTCTTTATTTTACCCTGCAACCAATCAAGAACCAACACGTCACCAAATCTGGCAAATGGATTCATATCTTTTTTTCATTTTTTGACCTCAAAAAACTCTTAGCCCTCAGTCATCTGGCAATTGTGTGACTAAAGTTACCTTCCAGTTGCTGAATGATTTCCTTAACCTGGGTTTAGTCTGGAGACTAGGTGACAAAGCACTTCTCATGGTCGCTGAAACTTTTCTTAACTCATGGTTTGACTTGGAGATAACACGACCACCACCCGATCAAAACTACATCAACAATTCATATTCATCCTATGAAAACCTTTACCTTAACTCATCACCTTTTAGCGAACATGCGACTGAAGATATCGCATGGTCTCTAAATGCTTTCCTTTACCTTGGTTAAATTCAAAGATTGCACGAAATTCTTTATTCTCCAAGTCACTAGATATCTCGCTTAACCTTAGTTATATTATGAGATTAAACACCAACCATTGATCTTTCCTTCATCTTATGGTTATCGATGAGTCGCTAAACATTTTAAGGCTTAACCACTACATCATGAGATTAAGATATAACCATGTCACTAGATCGTTGAATATTTACAACATAATTGCCAGGATTCTAAGGATATGCGACTACTACAATTGTTGGGTTGTTGGATAAAAATACTAATCACCTGAGAAACAGGAGACTTGGCGACTGAAAGAAAACATAACCATTGGCTTTTACTTGGAGACTCACAGACTATAGGAGAAGTCTCGTAATCATTGAATACTTAATCACTTCATCATTTTATTTAGAGATCGCCTGACTGAAGGTATTTTTCATTTGGAGACCGGGCGACTATAGTTGCCTTCAAAATATTTATCAGTGTAGTCACTAGATCTCACATAGAATATTCGAAGACTTGGTTACTGAAAACATCTGCTGAGTCTCATGAAGAAAAGGAATATTCTTTATACTTAAAGAGATTACACGAGAAAGGGATTTGAGAGATCGCCAGACTAAAAGGAATATACCGAACTCATTAGGAAACTGGGTGACTAGCTAGTAATTATAAAGCACACATGCTTAAAGGCTCACTTAAGTAATTCAAAAAAGTAATGGTAAAATAGAACCTGGTTAAGCTTTCCTAGGGTTTTTGGATTTTCAAAAGCATTTTCGACCTAGCACTTAGGGTTTTTCACCATTATGAACAATTTGAGAGCTCTAGGAGAGGAGATTTCAAGATATTTATCACAAAAAAAGGGAAAACTTTCTAAGGAGCAAAAATTTAAAATGCAACCTCAAAATATTGAAACTACTACCAACACCTCCTAGGAAGTCACCCATCCTAGTACGACTCTAGCTTAACCACACTTAACCATGAAGTTTCCTCTTAGCCCACTTTTCTTCCAACTCAAATTATAAAACCTTGAGAAATTGTTGTTCCTTATGAGCCATTAAATGTAAAACCCCTTAATCTCATCAATTGATAAGTAGGAGATATTTTTTCGAGCAAGTCATATTATTGTATTTCAATCAGGACTCAATTGTATAGTTTTTGGGAAAAACTCATTGACCCATGTTTCATGATTAGTGGATTACAAGAACCCACCACTCGTTAGAATAGATTAAAAAATTAGCACTCATTCAATCCAAATGATGGTCACGGATGTGAATAACTAAATTTTTTTAGGTCACCTATCTCAATACTAATACAACTCAAGGAGACTTAGCCCTAGTGTTTCCCACAAGTTTAGGCTTACTTTTCTAACAATCCCATTTGCCTAACCCTTAGAAATTTGTGTATCTTATGAACCATTTAGTGTGAAACCCCTTAAGCTCATAAATTAATAAGTAGGATATTTTCTTATAACAACTTAAATTAAGTTATTGCTATCATTATTTAGTTGTGTAGTTTTTTAGTGAAACTCATTGACCCATATGTTGTTGAGTAGTTGTTCATAAGAATATATGTCACATGAGAATGAACAAAACACATAGCAGTCATTGCATCTAGGTGATGCTCATAGAGGTGAAGCACCAAGACTTTAGGAGAGGTCACCCATCCCAATACTAGTCCATCTCAAGCACACTTTACCATGAAGTTTCCTCCAAGTTAAGCCTACTCTTCTTGAAATCATTGTAGTAAGAATGGAAAGGAGCTTTTCTCTAAACGATCTTCTCTAACCCTTCCCTTGTCACCCATTCATTTCCATTCCATAAAGTAGAATATATTCACATGCCCTAGTTTTCAGGAAATGGAAGACCTAATTTAATCTTTTTTCTTTAAACACTCATATGTGCACTTTATCCATGGAGAATTTGCAAGCATTTTATAAAAGAAATTTTTCAAACACCAAAAGTTTAAGTGTAGATAGGAAGTGGAGAATGAATCTATATGGAAGTCAAGGGCTTACACTATATGATGGTTATTCCAAAGGATTGAATATGAGTGGAAATTGAGAGAAGGGTCAAACCAGAGATTGACCCTTTACTCTTTGTAGTTATTTCCATTGGAAAACACATTTGTCTCAACAATGTAAATTTGACCCAATTTGTTTCCTAAAACTTGAAATCCACTTCATCTCCTCCTTTCCCTTTATTGGAGTTCAAGTACATGAAAAAATAGTCCCATATAGATCATTAAATAATAGTCTTTAATAAATCCCTAATAATTTTATTGGATTGCAATGAACAAATGTTTAAGGTTTTCAAATAATAACATGATGTTTCTATAATTGTTTCTATATAACTGATTACAATATTTTGAAGCATAAATATATTTTTCAAAAACAATTAATTAGATGTATTAATTATGATCTTAGTTTATGTTTCAAGATTTGAATTGTATATTGTAAAAATATAAGATCTCTTTCAAATTAGTTTGTAACTAGGTTGTAGTGTTACTATTTCTATATGTGTTATTTTGTTTTGTTATTTTTGAAAGTGATTTATTCTAATCTAGGTTTAGATGGTTCGATTAGATCTATAAAGAGTGGGGGCATTCCTAAGATAATTTAGTAAAAAAACAACCAATGCAACTATTAGATTAGCCAACTCTAACTTGTATTGTCTATATATTCTTCTAGATTTCTTTACATAATAAATACAATTTTAATTTATACAATATAAATTAGTTACATCTAAATTATATAAATGTTATTTTGAGTGTTTCATAGCTCCATGTGAACTATTGGAGGGCTCTACTAGTTGAACTAATGCACCCTATTTGACGATCTCATCTTTCATTCAGTTTAAATTATTACCAATAGCCTTCCTTAAAATGCTTGGAGCTCCTCCCTTCACCTGATTGCAATTTGATGTTGAATATGCTATGAACTGAGCTACTAGCCCTTAAAACTAAGCCCACCTATAGTCTAGATTTGACTGATTTACTATAAACATTGTGAAAGTTAAAAAACCCATCTACCATATTATGAGATACATAATATTCAATTTCTTGCCACTATGCATCAATTGAAGAATACCATACTCATATTTTACACAGCCTAGGGGAGAGGACCCAGTGTTGAGCACCCTAACTTCAGGCTTCTCAAAATTCTACGTAAAAATTTCAAATCACTCCCATTTTTTTACAGTAGCTTACTTGGCGAGTCTCTTGGTTATAACTAAGGTTTCAGAGCCACATCATCAAATATGATGCCACTTCAGCATGCTCTTTGCCAAGGTGTCCAAAATAGCCCAAAAAAAAAGTGAGACCAATCATAGTGAATTAGGGACCTTAATACTTGTGCAGTTGATGTTGCATCACACTATTGGCTACTTTTTAGAACAAAGGGCACATTTCATTCAATTATGGGTAGTCATCATTAGTAAAAACAACTTTAAAGTCACAACTATTGGTACAATGTTGTCAAAAATATTGGATATTAAATCAGCAACTGTGGGTATTAAGTTAAGAACTGCTATAACAACCATTGGAACGTATTTAAGTAGTAGGTCCTCTCCCCTATTTGAATTTTTTAATCTCTTAAGATTATTTGTTCTTGACCTAAAAATTGTACACGCTTTAGTCTTGAAATCAAAAAGTGGGACAGCCATGGCAACACAACAGTGAAAACTAAAGCCAAACTTCCAAAACGAGCACAGCAATGGACCCAAAACTTAAAACGAATGCCAACGTTTCGAATGTCATACGTAAAACGTAGTTACTGTCCCCGCAGAATCGCCTGCAACAAACTTAATATTCGTACTTACAAGCCCAAACATGTACTCTTGCTTGGAAGGAAAACTGGCTTCTGTGCATACATAGGACTTAACAGTACTGAGAGCTAAAATAGTCTCTTGTACATGACACGGAAAGACCATCTCATTCAGAAAACATATACCTCCATTTCTATCTAGTGTAAGCTGAACTGTGTTGTTATCAGCCATTCTTCTTGTATAGTCCTTCGTCGATATAACCTCAAGTTCCTCAGAAAAGGACACTAGCCGAGCACTATCAGAGAAAGCTAAACAAACGCCTAATAGGAGAGGAAAGTTACAGGCTCTTATAAAATAATCCATGGAGCTCTCAAGAGGATTAGGAATCTAATGGTAGAAAGACAACCAGAGAGCACAAGCAAAGAAGAAGAAAGGTAGTTCACTATATAACTACACTTGTGTCGTCCACTAAGAGGGGATTCTTCAATTACCTGAGCTGTGTGAACACATTTCATTTGTAAAACGGATAATTCTCCCATATATCCGCAATACTGCTTTGTTTTTATTGGCAACTGTACAGTTTACGATGCAGCGTGTCAGACAAGTAATGAGCAACTGTACAAGTATTAGACAGTTTACTCTGCATGATACAGCCAATGTGGTCCTCAACCCACGTGTTGTTTTAGAAAACTCCATTATTTGTTTGGCGTAAGTTGAAAGCTACCTAAAACAGGGTAATTGGGACTTGAATCCGACACAGAGGGCCTACACAACATATGCGACCTGTGAGCCTCTAGTCGTCTTGTACAGGAACGAAAAAAGTCACATTATCTGATACAGTACCATTGACTTTGAATTTTGTTCCTTTCGGTGGCAGGATGGAGACTGACTACTAGGCAAACAATAGTCGTTGTTGGGAAAGGAGGTCCTTCAACCTACCCGTCAAGTGTCCTATTTTTCAGATTTGAAGGCCGTATATTCCTCGTTTTGGTTTTTGCGCGAATAAAATAGTATTGTATTTTGGGTTCAAATTTCTAGGGTTCATAAAATTATTAGTTCCTGCCTGCGGCAGGATAACTATTGCAATCGGTAAGTGCTAAAATACAATTAGTTTGATCAATGAAATTTAAGAATTTTTTAAGTTTTAAAGTATATTATAAAGTTTATAATTTTGACATATTTATAAACTTGAATAAATGCTATTTGTTTGAGTTTCTATTGGCTGTAGTTAAAAAAGGCAAGGGAAAAAATAATTTTTCAAATCAAAATTAGAGAAAAAAGTGCTCCCATTAAATGCATTAATGACAGCTTGTCGTCCTCTTTTCCTCGTATGCATAGCTGGACATTTTTGTGAAGCTTCTTCAAAGAAAATTACTACTTTTCCCCGTAAACTCCTAGGACTATCATAGAATGTAACTATTTGGCTTAGACCATAGCTGCCTATTTCTCCTGCTAACACATTCATTTTATCTTTATTATTTCATTCTTTTTGTCTTCGCACCGAGTGGTTAGGGTTTTTGGATTGCGACAACATAGGAGATGCCATGAAATATTATCATCTTCTCTCATACAATTCCACGTTTAATGTTTTCCATTTAATGCTTTCCCTCCCAAAAGAATATGCTCGTTCCTGTTTTTCTCGTAGAATCAGAGTTTTTAGTTCTTGCCTAAAAATAATGTTTACATTAGCAACAACATTTTAGATAAATATTTCTAACTTTTTAATATTAATTATATTTTCCAATTGATTTTAATATTGTCTAATAGATTACTTAGATTTTTTATTTTTATTTAGATATCAATTTTAACAATTAGTTTTATTTTTATTTAATTATTTATTAGTTTAAAGTAAACTTATTTTTATTATTAATTATTTTAAACTGTTATTTGTTATTAATATTTGAATTTATACATTTTCACTTTGCATTTAGTTAGTTATTTAAATTAAAATTTAAACTTCAAAAGTTTTTCATTTTTTTTTTTAAAAGTTTAAATATTTTATTTCAAATCCAATTACTGTATTCTATTGTGTAACTTGAATTTTATGTTCAATATACAATTAAGATATTTAGTTTCTATTGTTTTCTTTTAGTGCCAAAATATTGCCTTAAATGGAGCAATTATTTTTGCTTGAACACTCCACAAATATATCTTTCGCGAGTGTCATGTTATAATTAATACCTATTTACAGATCAATTTATGCCTACATTGTAAATTTACAATGTCTTCTTAAAAATCAATATGTTTTGCATCGTATTCAACACTTTCATACTTGTACATCTTTCACACAATATGCAAACTAAAATCCTTTCTCCATATTTACATGCAAATTTAAACTTAAAATCAATATGCCCCATTTAATATAACTATTTGACTTCCATAACTTGAGAGTGACAAATTTGTTCACTCTGCTTTAACCACATTCTCATTTCACCATATGTTACCCTCAAAACCATTACACTTTAGGTAGGGACTTTGACGCTTGCGTCCCTTGTTGATTTTTGAATTTGATGATATTTTGTTAGATCCAATCATATAGATTATCATTAGGAAACAAACTAATAAAAGAGATAAAATGACATAAATCAAAACTATATATTCTATTATCAAGAAACAAAAAATAAAAGAAAACATATGAGTCATTCAATTAAATTACAAATACTTTTTCTCTACTTTCCATCTTTTTTCTTTTCATTTTTATTTTTTCAATTTAGAGGCAGGACGTTTGAACCTACCAATGAAGTGTGTTTTGGCTTACCACTTGACAAGGTGGTAATTAATTCAATGATAAATATAACATTCAAATTTGATGGTCCTTTGAATATGCTTTGATTTTTGTGAGCATAATAATTACAATCTATGATGTTATCATGCATTATTTAAAGATTTGATTAATTATAGATTCAAGTGTCAAGAAACAAAAAAAGTAGAAGAAAAATGACTTATAGAACCAAATCACAAATACTTTATACCTACTTACCACCCTTCTAATTTTCATTATTTCATCGAAAGGCCAAACTATTAAATCGTACAATGGCATGTCTTTTGGCTTACCACTTGGGAAGGTGACTATTAATTCAATGATAAATGCATTCAAATTTGATCATAGTTTAAACATGATTTATTTTTTTGTGAGCGTAGTTTTTTCGTTAAGACTTATAACTTCCATAATTGTTTTCCTTAAAAGAGGCTAAATCCTAAACTTATATTAATATATAATAAAAATATTTACATATGGACGAAAGATGTCCTCGAGTGCCAAAAATAATAGAATTTTGGCAACAAATGAAGAAGTGAATATATAAACTAGATACAAAATAAAATAGCTATTAAAAAAACTAGTTACAACACCCAAAAACTTGCACCTATTTTAAAACTTATCTATGACATTAAAATTAGAGGAGAGACTATATATGTTGCCGCATAAAGTAGAGAAAATAACAAAACCTAGTTCTACTACCTTTTAGGGATGATGATATTTCCTTTGGCTATAATATATCATGTATTATCATATGATCATACTAACCCTAGAGTTAATAGATCTCTTTTGTGCTCTCTTATGTCATGTGTTCATTTCCCTTGACTTGTCCTTTCTTGGGGGCATCTCATAATGGAAATGTTTCTTGTGGGTGTATCTATGCTCTATTAAATCCATTATTATTGATAAGGCTTTACAATAAATTTAACATGGTGGCATACACTCTTCTCTTTGTTTCACATTTTTCACATACATACACAATGATTCACTTCTGTCATGCCTGACCCTATTTCATTTGTTTCTATGTTCAGTTTGCTAGAAAACTTAACTCTATGGACAGAATGATTTACTATGTTAGTTATTATGTTTTAGTTGGATTTTGTTCTGATCATTTTAATTCTGCACGTGTGTTAGTGTCTGTCATAAGGACCTAATGTTAATTTTGATTTCACTATGAACTCATTTCGAATAGTTGTTTTCTCAGGTTGTGATGGTTTTCTGATTGAATCATTGTGCTTATTATGTTATTCTCTTAATAGTGATTGGTAGAATTCTGTAAATGTTTTCTGTTGTTAAGTTTTCTTCATCTTCCAATGTTTAATTGCTTACCAGTTATTATGGATTGGATTAAAGAGTGGTGGAAAAATATTCTGTGTATGTTAACATTGCATGAGATTTTGAATTCTGAAAGTGCTCCTTTTTAATATCATGATAGTGACCTATAATATGATGTTAGTATTCTGTTAGTAATACTCTGGTTTATGAGCTTTTATAGTGAATGCATATATATATATCATGATTATATATATATATTTACAAATATATATATATATACCGTGATTATGTATATAGATATATTTATAAATATATATACCGTGGTCATATTGGATTTTGTAATGTTTTGGATATCTTTCTTTATGAGCAAGGGTGGTCATGTTTTATATGCATGAAGCATATGTACCTAAGTGTGAATGGTAATTCACACTTAGGCACATATCTTTTGAATGGGATATTGTTAAGTGTTGATCTTACCTTGCTAATAAAGATAGATGCCGTGAAGGTGGTGAAGTTTGGTGAGGTGGCGTTATCGGCTGTGGTTGTTGGTTTTGGCCGAGCTTTGGGTTTTGTGAGGCGGCTGTTATGGGACACTTGTTGGATGGCATTAATGTTTGTTTGAGATGATCTGCATGTCAGTGGATGTTGTGATCGAAGCTAGTACTTCACTGGGCATTGCATTTGGCCAAGTGTGGTAATAGTTATTGTGGCCTGTCTCTATTTTGATTGTGCCGCCATTGATGCTAAGTTAACAGGAAGTGCTTGAGAAGAATTCTAGTTTCTATTTTGAACTATGGCTATTTGCATGGCGCTTGGTTCGGCCGACATGAGAGAATTTAGGGTCGTGGTCGGTGGAGGAATATGCATATCTTTTCCTCACCTCTGCGACAACATTACCTTGTTGTGTTGGTTGTCTGTGGGTTGTGCGTGCTTGCTTTCAGTTGCTGGTTTGGGGGTTTTGGCGAAGGACAGCGATTTGATTCTGGTTTCAATTCTTGCTTGTTCAGGTCAAGGCCAGCACTCTTCCCTTTCTTCTCTATAACATGCATTTTGTAATTCGGTTATATGATGTGGTAATACATTTATTGAAATAGTTTATGATTGTGGGCGCCAAATTCATTGCATAGTAATGTTGTTTTATTCGAAAGCGTTTATGGGTTTTGAGTTTGGATATTGAAAAGGATAAAACAGAGCATTGTGACAATGTGTATCTTGTTGGGTATAAATTCTCTGTCGCGGGTTCATTATGTTCACCAGTCAGTTTTAAACGGCAGCAGCAATAATGGGTTGCATTGTATATTGTATTTGTTCAGTTTTGTGGGTCTGTTGTGGAAGTGATTGCAGATGTATTTCGTTTGTTTGTTCGTGCTTGCACTCGGTAGAGGCTTTAAGGAAACGGTGTATCGGGTAGTGATTAAAGTTGTTGGGGGATTGTATGGATGTTTTCTGTTGGGAATATTGTCGAGGGTTTTGGTCGTTTGCAGTGGTCTATTCTGTTGGTGTCGAGGCATGTTGTATTATCTTGTTGAACCGTAGCATACCATGAATGTTCATTGTTGTCATTATAATTGTGGTTGACCATAGTATATCTTGAATGTTCATTGCTGTTATTAATGTTGTTTGTGTTTACCTTTATAGCTTCCAGTGTTATAATGGATCGGTGTCGATGTTGTAGTTTGTGAGTGGGGTTGTGCAATGTGTTCAGGGGGAAATATTGTGTACAGACCTTTGCATTCTCTCGAATGTACATCGATGTGGATAAATGATCATTGGGAAAACATGGAATTGTAGTTACTGTTGTAACCGAGTTATGATAGAGTGTTTGGTTTCGGTTTGAGTGTTGTTTAATGTATTGACTAATGCAGAGTTGGTTGCTTTCGGGTATTTGGGCATTTTCTAATCTGAGTGATTGATGTCGAGATGCTTGAGATTTATTTACATAGTTGTTAAGCAAGTAAGGTAACTCTATTTTTATTGTCGATTGTTAAACTCATCTTATGGTTTAAACAGTGCACTCGATCTTGTGATGTTGTTAACTTTTAATTAGGGACAGCGGATACTTTACGTCATTTTGTATGGTTAAATTAGTTATTTTGTGATGGGAATTGCAGAATTGTAAATGGTTGCTGTGACATGGTGAGGGCCGATATTGGTTGAGAATAAACGTTTTGAGTTTCATTTTATTTTAGTAAGGAAAAAGTCCGAATTCTCTATTAGCATAGTTAATTTGTGTTAATTTGAAATGTCAGAATTACACTGTAACATGACTTTGAATTCAAAAAGAACGTGAATAAAAACTTATGTAACAAAGGTTTATGTAGTATATATCAGTGCTTAAGCAATTTTGTAATGATTACATTGGCATTGAAGTATATGTAGAGAGGTGGTATAAAGTACTTGGTTATGGTACTAGCCTAGCAATAACAGGTGTTGCCTATCAGTGCTGTGTGCAAGGAATGATAGTTTGCAATCTGTTAGTGTTAGACTTGTAGATAACTCAAATGTACATTTTTGCATTAGTTGGTTTTGTGCTGTAAGTTGGTACAATTCTGATGCTCTTAATTTGAGAATTTCATTACATACTGTTTTGTGACAGTAGAATGAAGGAAGATTTTGAAGTTAAAGTTCTTTGATGATATGATTGTACTAAAGATGGAATTGTGTAGATCATTGTATTGATTCTGTTTGCATAAGTGTCTGGTTTTCTGTTTAAACATGTGAATGTGAGGAATTCTGAAGATGAACACATATGGGGATGGCTGAATTGGAAGAACCAATTCAGTATACAAGTGATAACCTTACAAATTATGGGATGGGATTAATACTTAATAAGATAATTGGCCTTTCCTATGTCTATGATTTGTGTGATCTAGAACGGAGTATGGGGCATGAGGTACTGTTACGTTATTAAACAGATTAACAGATAGCTGTGTGCACTGTTAAGTTTATTAACGGGAGTACAGATTACCTTGCACTGCAAGATTTGTCATGGGCACAACCATGGGTGCAGAATCATGACTCTTCAGTGTTTAAACATCTCAGTATATATGTGCATCATCTTTTTGGAATTCTGACTGTGAGTTATTTCTTTTTATCATGCTTTCATGTCTGCTATAATATGTGACTGTTGTAATGAGATAATGATGTTTTGGTTCAAATGAGTTTTATGGTATATGAAATATGTTCATTATGATGCTAATAATTGCAGGTTTATCATGGAAGTTCTATGACTTATGTAATTATGCTGAGCCCTATTTGCTTTGTGTGTTGTGTTCTTATTGGTTTTTACAGGAACCTAGATGGATAAAACTATGAGTACGGGCCAATGGTTGGAAGCTGTTAAAATTTATGGAAAATAGATTGTGGCTATTCTGTTGGTCATTAGGGCAGTGTATAGATCTTATAGGAGAACTTAGGCAGATTTCCTGCATTTGTATGTTTATCTTTTCAATAAAGAGTACTGATGTAACTCATTTGTAATCAGAGTTTGTATGGACAACTACGTATGACAGTTTATAAACTTTTGTAATCAGATTTATGGAAGTTAAAAAAAATAAAAAATTTATTATTATCTCTTTGTGGTGTATGTTTTTGTTTGGTTTTATTTTGGTTTCATCACTTAGTTATTGGGTGATGTTACATTTGGTATCAGAGCCAGGTTTCTTTAACTAGGACTTCGGGTTAAGGGTTTAGTTCGCTTGTTGTGTAGTCTTTTAACGGTAGTTGTTTGTCTCAGGTTGCTAGTATGCCTCCCCTTACAAGAGGAGCTCAGGTACACGGTGACCCAGTCAATGCTAATGTCGAAAGAGGCAGAGGCAGAGGCAGAGGTAGAGGCAGAGGTAGGGGCCGTGGTAGAATTCCCAGACACCAGGATGCGGATGGAAATAACCCCATCGGGCAAGGTGTCAATCAGGATGAACAAGGGGATCCTCATGCTAATGTTCTCCAATGAATTTTGGATCGGTTGGATAATATTGAGGCTAATAATCATATTCCAGGTGGGGGAGTAAATCCTCCAGTGCCTCAGGTTCATGTTGATGGTCCTCTTATTGAGGAAGATCCTGTTGTCAAGGCACAGATTAAAGATCTGTCCAAGATTAAAGGACCACCATTCTACGGGACAGAAGAAGGTACTGCAGCTGAAGCTTGGTTGTTGAACATCGAGCGATGTTTTATTTTACACCGTTACCAGAGTAATGTGAAGGTGCGGTGGACGGTCATGCAGCTCAGGAATTTTGCTTCTATTTGGTGGGAGCAAGAGTTGGATAAACTGGGAATAGATATCTCCCAGGTGACATGGGAACTCTTTCTGGAACACTTCAAGGAGAGGTTTATGTCCGAGTACTGGCAGCAAGCCCGTGCTGAAGAGTTCTTTAATATCTTGCAGAAGGGTGCTTCAGTAGAGACCTATGAGTGAAGGTTCTATGAACTTAAGAAGTACTCAGGGTGGATGGAGGATAATAAGGCTTTGGTACAACATTTTGTCAAGGGGCTCAATCCCAAGATAGGTGAAGAGGTGAGGACCTTTAAACCTATGACTATGCAGGAGGCTTCTGAGAGAGCCAAGCTTATTGAGATGAAGTCAGGGTACCATGGGTTGTTCCCTAAAGCAAGTGTGAATCTGCCTATTCAGAGTGATTTCAGGAGTCCGAAGCAATCTCAAGGCAACCTCAAAACTGGATTTTCTGGTGGAAAGTTCAAAAAGAGAAAGTTTGACAAACCCACATCATCTAACAGGAACAATAGGGGGTCTGATCAATTTAAACCTCCTCAGCAGTCGCAGAGTATTCAGAGTAGTACACTTTCTCAGAGCAGGGATTTCAAGAGGACTGTGACTTGTTTCCGTTGTGGGCAGCAAGGACATTATCAGGCTCAATGTCCTGGTTTGGTCAAACAAAGATCAGAGGTTAATCCACCCAGGTCAGAGGCTACGGTGAGTGATTCAGCACGGAACCACCGTGTATTTGCAACCTTGGACCAGAAGCAGGCAGAGCATCAGAACACAGTCATTAAGGCTAGAGGTAAAATGCAAGGTAAGGAGATATCCATTTTGTTTGATTCTGGTGCTACAGATTCCTTTATTTCTTCTAGCTTAGCTACACAAAGTGGTATTCCAGTGGCTAGAGCTAATATCTTATGGCAAGTGGAGTTAGCTTCGGGGTCTCGAGTGGAGGCTGGGGTAATAGCTCCAGGCTGCAAGGTTCAGTTGAAATCCTTTACTACTTCAGTGGATCTTAGGGTAATTCCATTGGGATCCTATGATATAGTTCTGGGAATGGATTGGCTTGAACAACATCAAGAAGTGATCGATTGTTTGGGCAAAGTGGTCAAGTGTGTTGATGACTTGGGAGCACCCAAGATTATCGTTGGGATAAAAAGACCTATCTCAGTCAGAACCATTTCTGCCAAACAATTAGTGAGGTGTGTCCAAAAAGGCGACAAGTTATTTGCTATCGCTGTGAATGATTTGGAGGATGTTGCTACAGGAGATGCCTCTCTTGATCATCCCGTATTGCAGAGGTTCTCTGATGTTTTTGTGGAAGAAATTCCTAGCGTACCCCCTAAAAGGGAAATCAATTTTTGAATTGATCTAGTACCAGGAACTGAACCAATTTCCAAAGCTCCATACCGTATGACAGTGCAAGAATTGAATGAACTTAAGATTTAGTTAGAAGAGCTTTTGGGTAAAGGATTGATACTTCCTAGTGTATCGCCTTGGGGTGCACCAGTTATCTTTGTGAAGAAGAAGGATGGATCTTTGAGACTTTGTATTGACTATAGACAGTTGAACAAAGTTACTATCCAGAACAGGTATCCTTTGCCTAGGATTGATGACTTGTTTGATCAGGTCAAGGGTGCTCGTATCTTCTCAAAGATTGATCTTAAATTGGGATATCATCAACTTAGAATCCAGGAGTCAGATATTCATAAGATAGCTTTTCGTACCAGATATGGACACTATGAATTTTGAGTGGTGCCATTCGGGTTGACTAATGCACCTTCAATCTTTATGAATTTGATGCATAATGTACTCAGAGAGTACCTGGACAAATTTGTTGTAGTTTTCTTGGATGATATTTTGGTGTATTCTAACTCTGTTGAAGAGCATGAGCAACATCTAGAGCAAATTCTTGATTGTCTCTAAAGGAACAAGCTTTTTGCTAATTTAGCGAAATGTGAGTTTTTCAAGAGGGAGATTTGCTATTTAGGTACTCAACTAAATTTTAGTTCCGCCTATCATCCAGAAACGGATGGACAAACTGAACGTGTCAATCAAATTCTGGAAGACATGCTCAGAATGTACGTCGTGGACAGGCAGAACAAGTGGGAAGAGTATCTGCATCTTGTAGAATTTGCTTACAACAATGGTTATCACAGCTCTATAGGGATGGCTCCATTTCAGGCTCTGTATGGAAGACCTTGTAGAACACCTTTAAGTTGGGATAACTTGGATGATAGAGTACTTTTAGGACGTGAGTTGTTGCTGGAAATGGAACAACAGGTGAAGAGTATCAGAGAACACCTTTTTACTGCCCAGGACAGACAGAAAAAGTATGCAGATCAGCATAGAGTTGATCGTCAATTTGTGGTGGGTGACAAAGTATTCCTTAGGGTGAGGCCTAGGAAGAGTCCTATTCGTTATGGAAAAGGATCTAAACTTGCACCACGGTTTGTGGGCCCTTTTGAAATCTTGGAGCAAATTGGACCAGTTGCCTATAAATTAGCTCTACCACCGGGACTATCTCGTATTCACAATGTTTTTCATGTTTCTGTTCTACGTAAATATAATCCTGATATTGCACATGTTCTTAATTGGAATGATCTACAGGTAATAGATGGCCAGATTATGATGGAACCAGTTCAGGTTATTCAGGACAGAACTCTGGATTTAAGGGGCAGAAAAATAAGGCAGGTAAGGGTCCAATGGGATCCAAATGATGAGTCCTCAGCTACATGGGAAGATTATGATCTGATGAGAGTAGCACATCCATTCCTCTTTGCTGACTTCCAGGAGGAAGTCAAGGACTAGTGGGGGAGGGTGTCATGCCTGACCCTATTTCATTTGTTTCTATGTTCAGTTTGCTAGAAAACTTAACTCTATGGACAGGATGATTTACTATGTTAGTTATTATGTTTTAGTTGGATTTTGTTCTGATCATTTTAATTCTGCACATGTGTTAGTGTCTGTCATAAGGACCTAATGTTAATTCTGATTTCACTATGAACTCATTTCGAATAGTTGTTTTCTCAGATTGTGATGGTTTTCTAATTGAATCATTGTGGTCATTATGTTATTCTCTTAATAGTGATTGGTAGAATTTTGTAAATGTTTTCTGTTGTTAAGTTTGCTTCATCTTCCAATGTTTAATTGCTTACCAGTTATTATGGATTGGATTAAAGAGTGGTGGAAAAATATTCTGTGTATGTTAACATTGCATGAGATTTTGAATTCTGAAAGTGCTCCTTTTTAATATCATGATAGTGACCTATAATATGATGTTAGTATTATGTTAGTAATACTCTGGTTTATGAGCTTTTATAGTGAATGCATATATATATATATATATATATATATATATATATATATATATATATATATATATATATATATATATATATATATATATATATATATATATATATATATATATATATATATATTTACAAATATATATATATACCGTGATTATGTATATAGATATATTTATAAATATATATACCGTGGTCATATTGGATTTTGTAATGTTTTGGATATCTTTCTTTATGAGCAAGGGTGGTCATGTTTTATATGCATGAAGCATATGTACCTAAGTGTGAATGGTAATTCGCACTTAGGCACATATCTTTTGAATGGGATATTGTTAAGTGTTGATCTTACCTTGTTAATAAAGATAGATGCCGTGAAGGTGGTGAAGTTTGGTGAGGTGGCATTATCGGCTGTGGTTGTTGGTTTTGGCCGAGCTTTGGGTTTTGTGAGGCGACTGTTATGGGACACTTGTTGGATGGCATTAATGTTCATTTGAGATGATCTGCATGTCAGTGGGTGTTGTGATCGAAGCTAGTACTTCGCTGGGCATTGCATTTGGCCAAGTGTGGTAATAGTTATTGTGGCCTGTCTCTATTTTGATTGTGCCGCCATTGATGCTAAGTTAACGGGAAGTGCTTGAGAAGAATTTTGGTTTCTATTTTGAACTATGGCTATTTGCATGGCGCTTGGTTCGGTCGGCATGAGAGAGTTTAGGGTCATGGTCGGTGGAGGAATATGCATATCTTTTCCTCACCTCTGCGATAGCATTACCTTGTTGTGTTGGTTGTCTGTGGGTTGTGCGTGCTTGCTTTCAGTTGCTGGTTTGGGGGTTTTGGCGAAGGAAAGTGATTTGATTCTGGTTTCAATTCTTGCTTGTTCAGGTCAGGGCCAGCACTCTTGCCTTTCTTCTCTATAACATGCATTTTGTAATTCGGTTATATGATGTGGTAATACATTTATTGAAATAGTTTATGATTGTGGGCGCCAATATGATTGCATAGTAATGTTGTTTTATTCGAAAGCGTTTGTGGGTTTTGAGTTTGGATATTGTAATGGATAAAACAAAGCATTGTGACAATGTGTATCTTGTTGGGTATAAATTCTCTGTCGCGGGTTCATTATGTTCACCAGTCAGTTTTAAACGGCAGCAGCAATAATGGGTTGCATTGTATATTGTATTTGTTCAGTTTTGTGGGTCTGTTGTGGAAGTGATTGCAAATGTATTTCGTTTGTTTGTTCATGCTTGCACTCAGCAGAGGCTTTAAGGAAACAGTGTATCGGGTAGTGATTAAAGTTGTTGGGGGATTGTATGGATGTTTTCTGTTGGGAATATTGTCGAGGGTTTCGGTCGTTTGCAGTGGTCTATTCTGTTGGTGTCGAGGCATGTTGTATTGTCTTGTTGAACCGTAGCATACCATGAATGTTCATTTCTGTCATTATAATTATGGTTGACCATAGTATATCTTGAATGTTCATTGCTGTTATTAATGTTGTTTGTGTTTACCTTTATAACTTCCAGTGTTATAATGGATCGGTGTCGATGTTGTAGTTTGTGAGTGGGGTTGTGCAATGTGTTCGGGGGGAAATATTGTGTACAGACCTTTGCATTCTCTCGAATGTACATCGATGTGGATAAATGATCATTGGGAAAACATGGAATTGTAGTTACTTTTGTAACCGAGTTATGATAGAGTGTTTGGTTTCGGTTTGAGTGTTGTTTAATGTATTGACTAATGCAGAGTTGGTTGCTTTCGGGTATTTGGGCATTTTCTAATCTGAGTGATTGATGTCGAGATGCTTGAGATTTATTTACATAGTTGTTAAGCAAGTAAGGTAACTCTATTTTTATTGTCGATTGTTAAACTCATCTTATGGTTTAAATAGTGCACTCGATCTTGTGATGTTGTTAACTTTTAATTAGGGACAGCGGATACTTTACGTCATTTTGTATGGTTAAATTAGTTATTTTGTGATGGGAATTGCAGAATTGTAAATGGTTGCTGTGACATGTTGAGGGCCGATATTGGTTGAGAATAAACGTTTTGAGTTTCATTTTATTTTAGTAAGGAAAAAGTCCGAATTCTCTATTAGCATAGTTAATTTGTGTTAATTTGAAATGTTAGAATGACACTGTAACATGACTTTGAATTCAAACAGAACATGAATAAAAACTTATGTAACAAAGGTTTATGGAGTATATATCAGTGCTTAAGCAATTTTGTAATGATTACATTGGCATTGAAGTATATGTAGAGAGGTGGTATAAAGTACTTGGTTATGGTACTAGCCTAGCAATAACAGGTGTTGCCTATCAGTGATGTGTGCAAGGAATGATAGTTTGCAATCTGTTAGTGTTAGACTTGTAGATAACTCAAATGTACATTTTTGCATTAGTTGGTTTTGTGCTGTAAGTTGGTACAATTCTGTTGCTCTTAATTTGAGAATTTCATTACATACTGCTTTGTGACAGTAGAATGAAGGAAGATTTTGAAGTTAAAGTTCATTGATGATATGATTGTACTAAAGATGGAATTGTGTAGATCATTGTATTGATTCTGTTTGCATAAGTGTCTGGTTTTCTGTTTAAACATGTGAATGTGAGGAATTCTGAAGATGAACACATATGGGGATGGCTGAATTGGAAGAACCAATTCAGTATACAAGTGATAACCTTAAAAATTATGGGATGGGATTAATACTTAATAAGATAATTGACCTTTCCTATGTCTATGATTTGCGTGATCTAGAACGGAGTATGGGGCATGAGGTACTGTTACGTTATTAAATGGATTAATAGATAGCTGTGTGCACTGTTAAGTTTATTAACGGGAGTACAGATTACCTTGCACTGCAAGATTTGTCATGGGCACAACCATGGGTGCAGAATCATGACTCTTCAGTGTTTAAACATCTCAGTATATATGTGCATCATCTTTTTGGAATTCTGACTGTGAGTTATTTCTTTTTATCATGCTTTCATGTCTGCTATAATATGTGACTGTTGTAATGAGATAATGATGTTTTGGTTCAAATGAGTTTTATGGTATATGAAATATGTTCATTATGATGCTAATAATTGCAGGTTTATCATGGAAGTTCTATGACTTATGTAATTATGCTGAGCCCTATTTGCTTTATGTGTTGTGTTCTTATTGGTTTTTACAAGAACCTAGATGGATAAAACTATGAGTACGGGCCAATGGTTGGCAGCTGTTAAAATTTATGGAAAACAGATTGTGGCTATTCTGTTGGTCATTAGGGCAGTGTATAGATCTTATAGGAGAACTTAGGCAGATTTCTTGCATTTGTATGTTTATCTTTTCAATAAAGAGCACTGATGTAACTCATTTGTAATCAGAGTTTGTATGGACAACTACGTATGACAGTTTATAAACTTTTGTAATCAGATTTATGGAAGTTAAAAAAAAAAAAAAAAAATTATTATTATCTCTTTGTGGTGTATGTTTTTGTTTGGTTTTATTTTGGTTTCATCACTTAGTTATTGGGTGGTGTTACAACTTCAACCTCTCTTTCAAATGGATAAGGAGATAAATATTTCATTTTGTTCATCCTTTCATAGGATTTGTTAATGGAGATAAAGCTATTCTTAAGGACCTATCCCCCTTCTTTTATCCCTAAGAAGAAAATCAATTTCTTAGTCCTAATCACTTTTCTTGATCCATGTGTAGACATATGCTTTTCCTAGGAATGATCACTGCTTGTTGAATCACTTAATGGAGACAATTCATTCATTAAGGAACAATCACTTTTTATGGATTGACTAGCATAACTTAGCTTTCTAGACCTTCAATCAAAAAAATGTGTAACACATTTCCTTTGTATGATCCATACAAAGGCATTCCGTTACTATCCTATTGATCATGCCTCTTTTCTCTCTCTTCTTTTTCTCTCTTTCGAGCAATGAATCTCTATATTTGATGAAGACTTGAGTCCATTGGGGGCTTGATATTTCTTTATTTCCTTGACCTTGATAATATCATTCTTATACACTGATATACTTTACCTTGAGCATGATCTTGTGTCATACTCTTGCTAAAGTGGGGTCTAAATGTATAGTTATCAAAATTTAATACCCATAATTAGATGATCTAGGACCTATTAGGCCCCATTTTTCTGATTTAGAGATCTAAATGTCTATTATTCTTGATTCCCGTGACCTAATTATTATTTTTCTACACCTAATCACCATATATGATGTTTTAGTAAAATTTGAGATTATCTTTCTTGGAACACATTTCCAATGGTGATGTTTTCCTAGGGTTTTTTACCCATATTTCACCCGTTGTCCTATATCAATGTCTTCTCCTGATATTTTTGGTTGTAATCATGCTGGACCAAATTTGAATCTTGAACTTATGGATTTAGTATAAAAGGACCTCTTCCCCCCTCATTTGGCATAATTTGATCAAGTGCAAGCTATTTTTATCAAGTGCAGGTCACTTATCAAGCAATGAAGCATTCAAGTTGAGCAATTGAGGATTTGGGATTCAAGATTTGAAGGCAAGCATCCAATTCAAGATATCCAAGTCTCCACTTCTTTAAGATCCATCAAAGAAATGGAAATCCTCCCCAATCAATGCAATTTTTTATCCCATGATGGTCAAGTAGCAGAATTCTCAATCAAGAAAGAATATTCATTTATGCTTCTCTCTCTTCTCCATTACATGTGGTTATCAAACATATCTACATTATTGATCTTGGAGTATAAATCATAGATCCATATATTTGTGAAGGAATTATTAAGCTTACATTTTATTTCCATTATAATTCAATAATCTTAATGAATTTGAGAATTTTCTGTAACACCCATTCATGATGGTTTATGCAAGGTAAATAATTTTTTTTCCTTTTTACTCTATTTACTTTAAGTGATTTCTATCATATTTAAAGGTTGATTCCTAAACATGAGTTTGACCAAGGAAAACCTCTTCTCCCAACAGTTTTCCTTTTTTTTTTGTGTGTAAGAATAGGTTACGGATCTATCGGAACTTTTCTATCTAGTATAAGAATAGTTGCAGATCCTATGAAAAATTCACCTAAAAGTGCCAAGAATAGGTTGACCGCGTAATGTGTTCCTTGGAATACATCAACTAGATACTCTGTTCCTACCAATTTTCACTGAAATTGCTGGTACAAGTAAATTTTTTCTTGTGATTCCTATTTCTATCAGTTTCATCTCAATATTAGCTTATATTAGTCTATTTCCATCAATTTTTTAAGTGTCTTTTCTATTAGACCTTCTTAATCATCTAATCATTCCCATTTGATCATTGCATTACATTGTTTAGTGAAGTACATATCCCTTTTCCTAATTAGTTTATTGAGTCACCTCTTGAGCCTATTGGAGATAATCTTCCTTCATAATGTGTAATCAATAAAATTAGGAAGTAATTCACTTAGTTTATCTTATGTTTTATTTCTCTCTCAATTTCATATTGTACATTTTGAATAATATTTGAGTATCTACTTTGTTATTCCACACCATGTGACATTGTCATTCCATCCCTTGGGGGCTCATTTTCATTCAATGTGGTGTAATTTTAGCTATAATCATACCTTTTAGAAATATAGTAGTCTTCCTCCTTATTATCTTTGTGTCTACACTTGAGGGACATGGGTTGCATATCAATTTCTAATCTTTTATAAGTATCAATTTTCCCTTGGTTAAGTGGTATTTATTTATCACGTGATGTCCCATTTTACATGAATTTTTTTATTTTTATTAGTGATTATCTCTTATACAAGAGGCATGTATCCATTATCACAACCTCTTCTTCTTTTTTAATTGTGTGTCCATAGAAAAAAATCCCTTACTTGAATTATAAAATTTTATCATCCTTCATCAAGAATCACTTTACTTAGAAATGCATAAGGTATGAATTCTTGTTCTCTTTTCATTCCCTCAATCAATGATGTTTTTTTGTTCAATATCTATTCATCCTCCTTTTAGTATCATTCAAAAGGATCTCTTTACACTTTTTGTACAATATCTTTTTACATTTGTCTCTTCCTTGCTTCATAGGAGTTGGGGCCTCTTTGGCTTAGAATCAGTGTTTCTTTGATGATAGCTCCTTGGGGTTCATGATGGATATCCTTTTGCTTCTTATTTTTTTCAAGTTTCCAAAAATAGTCATATCTTTTATTTTAAGGAGGGGGAATATATGGCCTCCTTAAATATTACTTATCATAATTCACAATTTTCATTATACTAGCATAAAAAAACATACTATGGCTAGATAAATCTCCCTTACACACATTTTAGAATGGGTTTATTAACATAAAATAAATTTCTAGACCATTTTAACAATCCATTTCCCAAACTTGATGGGTTTCCTAGCACAACATAAATGTCTAAACTATTCAACCCCTCTTTTGCACAAACTTTATGTGTTGACTAGCATAACAAAAATTGTTAAACCATTTCACCTCTCATTTGCATATAATTTTATCATTTAACTAAATTTATAGATAATTGACTCTCATTATACCAAACTCTCTCTCGAATATTTCTCATATCTTTTGTGGACTGTCTAGCATAACACAAATGGCTAGCCTTTGTCACTCATGGTTTTATTTTTCTCTTCTCCATGATTCCATTTCATAATGCACTTTTCTAGTTGATTGTATTATGGAGTCTTGTCTTGTCTTTGATGTATCCTCTGACCCTTCCCATGTGACCACTTGTTCTTTTGTAATAGCTTATCGAGCCTAGTAATAGCGGTTCATGATTTTTCATTGCCAAAGTATCTTCAACTAAGTTTACTTTGATCATTAGTAACCTTGATGATTTTTTTTATCTTATTTTATGTGTCCTATTACATGGTTGTAAGAGTTAAGATCCTTTTTTTGGAATCTTATTTTCTTAAAATTAGTGGTGTCTTATCTCTTTTTAGTTTTTCCCACTATCATATATCTTTCTCTCTCATTCTACATTACCATGAGCATGATGTGGGATCCTACTGCCACTAAAGTGGAGCCTAAATGTACCATCCTAAAATTACAGCTGTATATAATTCCCATTTTGTCTAGCCACATTTTAGTATATATCATATCATGTATTAGTTTAAATTACTCCAAACTTGATTCTTCATTTCATTCTACCATCCACTCCATAATTAATACTCATGGTTAAAATTTATAAGTATTTTGATGGGACAATGATAACTTGGTTGGCCTATTCTTGGAACTACACTAACCTAGTTGGCATTTATCCAAGGTTTAATGTAAAATTTAAAATGGTGGATAGTCTTAATGGTTGAGTGGTAAATCAAAATTGCAATTGGCCCTCTTCTATTTTTGAGCTCTAAAATGTTTGTGAGAGGTATATAAGATACCTATCTCTCCTCATTCGAACATGACATTACAAGATTTCAAGCTACCTTATACAATTTCACATCTAAAACATTATAAGGTAGATCATGTACTCACTTCTTTTTTTGACATCTAAAATTCTTTTGAGAGATATATAAGAAACATGCCTCTCCTGATCTGCACATCACATCACAATAATTCAAGCTCTATGATATATTTTTATATCTCATATAATTCCAAGGTATTCTAGAGGATATCTTCTCCATGGATCAAGATTATCTCTATCATTGAAGGCCAAGTAGAGGAGATTACCATAAATAAAGAACAACATAGGATAAAAATCCATTTATAAGAATTCAATCATCCAAACAATTAGATCTTCAAGTCATTATCCTTCTCTACATCAAGCATTGAGGAAAACTAAAATATTCATTGTGAAAGGATTGTCTTTTCATGATTTTCTTTAAGGTTTTTCTGTTGAGTCAAATGTATTGCATTAAAACTGCTGATTAAATCCAAAGAAGAATTATACCCTAAATGTATAAGGTAATTCATATTTAAAATATATCTACCACTTTGCGTTAACATACTTTCCTTTCAAGCATATTTTATTTCAATTTAAATGTAGATTAATCAAATGAGCTTTGATTGAGGCAAACCCCTCTCTACAAAATAATTTCTTTCTTTTCTATATATAGGAATAGGTTGCACTAATTCTAAGACTAGATCTAGGAAGTAAAAGAGCCTTCCTAGATTTTTCAATTGATGTCATAAAAAAGTGTAGGGAATAGGTCAATCTAGTAGACCTATTCATATGCCTTGGATGACCCAATTAGCACAGTCCCCCAATATCAATTGTAAATTTAATGTTCACATTGATTATAGCTTCTAGAATCTACTTTTGGCTACATTACAATGAAGGATCATTTCACTAAATTAATTCTTATTCTTTCTTGTACTTAGTGAGTCATCTTCCATCTATTGCAACATAGGAGATAATACTAGGATCATTAGTTTATCCATTTGAACTAGTCATCCCTATTTCATTTGTTAGAATTTGAAAATTAAAATGGGTGTGATTTTATTTAGCACATGAATCAAACATGGAGGGCCTATGCTAAAAGTCTAGCATGTGAACTTAGTCATCTCATAGAGGAAACAAGAAATCATGGTATCTAGTATAATACCATTCTATTACATTTATATTAGGATTCAAAGGTGTATTTTTTGACTGAAATCATTTACTAATGTTTCATAAGTAGTGGTTCACTATAACTGATCTATCATAAGAATGAATGGAACACTTAGTACTCATTGTATCTAGGTGATGCTCACAAAGATGAAGCAGTGATACTTCCAATGAGGTCACCCATCCTAGGACTAAAAAAATCAATCAAGTTTAACACGTATGTTTCCTTAAAGGTTAATCCTACTTTACTTCCAAACCTAATTGAAAAATATCTAACAAGTTTTGTGTCATATGAACTATTTACTTTAAAGCTAGTTAATATCATCTATTGATTGGAGATATTTTCTACTACAAGGAAAAATGTGATATTAGTCTCAAGATCAACCTGTCTATTTCTTAATTAAAACTAATTACCCCGTGTCTCGTGACTAGTAGTTTATGGGAACCCATATCTCATGAGAATGAATGAAACACTTAGCAATCATTTCATCTAGGTTGAGCACATATTATTAAAGTATTAGGACTTCCCATGAGATCACCCATCCTAGTACTACTCTAAATCAAGTGCAATTAACCAAAAATTTCCTCTAAGGTTAAGCCATCTTTTCTTGAAAAAATATTTGAAAAACCTTCAACAAGTGTTCTTCCTTATGAATCATTCAGTGCAAAACCCCTTAAGCTCATCAATTGATAAGTAGGAGATATTTTCACTAAAAGTCAAATTATCATATTGTTATCTGGATTCAATTGTGTAGTTTTTGAGTCAAACTCATTGGCCCATTTTTCATGTGTAGTGGCTCACAAGAATATATCTCTCAATTGAATTAATGAAACATTTAGCACTCATTTCATCTATGTGATTATCATGGAGTTGAAGCATTGATACTTCTCGAGACTTCACCCTTCCTATTACTACTCCAACTCGAGATTTCTTAACCATAGAATTTCCACCAAGGTTAAGCTTACTTTTATTTTAAGCCTATTCATAAAACCTTTTGTAATTTGTTTTCATTCTAAAATATTTAGTGTAAAACCCCATAAGCTCATCAATTGATAAGTAGGAGATATTATCTAGAGAGAGTCAAATTGAAATATTGCATTCAAGATTCAAATGTATAGTTTTTTTAGTCAAAATGATTGACCCATGTTCATAAGTAATTATTTTAAAGGACCCATTTCTCATGAGAATGAACAATTGGCACACATTTCATCTAGGTATTTCTCACAAAGATGAAGCATCAAGAATTCCTAGGAGGTCTACCATCATAGTACTACTCTAGGTCAAGTGTTCTTCACCAAGGAGTTTTCTCAAAGATTGAGTCCACTTTTCTTGTAAGTGCTTTTGTAGAACCTTTACGAAGTATTATTCCTTATGAACCATTCAACATAAAAACCCTTAAGATAATCAATTGATAAGTAGGAGACCCTTTCCATAGAATGTCAAATTGTGATATTGCTATCAAGATTTAACTGTATAGTATTTTATTCAAACTCATTAGCCCATGTTTAATGAGTAATGGAAAGAAGAACCCATTATAACATACAAAATAGTTTGAAATTCTAGTATAGATCACTCACCAAAGTATATGTTATATTTAGGAAGATCTAAGACCTTGAAACAAAGGAAACTTGATTAGCCCAAGGTAAGGTACTAATTCATGATCTTCACAATGTAGGCTCTTGGATTGTCTTCTTCATTTCCCTATGAGAAGGAGTCATAAATGATATGTGAGAGAGGAAACTAATCTATCAAAGTAAGTTATATGAAATGACTAAGAGGGAAATGTACTCACCTTGAGGGCTAGTAGAGGATTCAAGTTCAGATATGAAAATGCATTATCAAACTATGTTGAGAACTGAATCCAAGCTAGATATAGTGCCTAGGAGGTTGAAGAAAAAAGATATGAAAATTTGGAGGTATCATGAATAGGTCAACTTCCCTAATATAGGTCAACTGCTGAGGTATAGTCTGACTTGGTACTTGAGTATGCTGAAAATAGAAATAGTTTTTGGGTATGGTAGATCTTCTGCTGGGATTTTCAAATCTATAACTGAAAATGTACTTTTGAATTGTAGGATATAGGTTGAATTCAACCTATACTTAAGAGTGTTGGAATCTTAAAGAGATATTGGATCTGGAAAGTTCTTCGAAATGGGTCCTTAGATCTATAACTATATATCTTCTAAACTTATGCCTACACACAAGAGAGAAGGGGAAATTTTTGGAGTGAGGGGGCTTTCCTTGGTCAAGCCCCCATTCAGGAATAAAGGAAATTCTAGAAAGTAGTAAAGATTAAATATAACAATATAATGTATCATACCATGTAGATGCAATTATGTGTAGTATGTGATCAAGTATGTGAAAGCAATAGCTTTGGCTCAATACAAGAACCAAAAGGAAATCATGTAAGACAAAACCTCATGTAGTAGATGCTTATAATATACCATAATGTAAGATTGAAGAAGAAGATTAAGAATAATGGAATGTATGAATATGTATCTCCTGCTTTCAGGACCATCTCCTTTATCTCCAATTAAGAAATAAGCTAGATCTATAGAATAAAATGCATAAATACTTGAATGATCAATGAATAGACTCCAATGAATGCTTTCTTACTTGTTTATGGATGTCCTAAAATTGATGGATTGAGTAGATCATCAAATGAAGGGTGAATACCTCCTTTTATAGTGATTTTGGGCTTTATAATCGAGAGGGCCAATTACACTGGGTGGGAAAAAGTGAAAAACCCCAAAATGGGCCTTGAGCTCTCACAAGTCAAAGACCTCAGGTATAGGTTGACCTTGACCTATACAAGGTATAGGTCAACTTTTGCGATCTATACCTGAGAATGTCCACTTATCGAGAGAATCTTAGAGATACGAGGAAATAGAAAATATAAATTAAACCCAAGTTAGAAATTAATGCAGTATTGGAGAAAGAAAGAGGACCTTGATTTAAATTATGTACATATAATCAAATGCAATATGATTTTCTAATATAATTAACAAACCAAGGAGGGATAAAATAGTGCCATAAAGTGCATAAAATTAAGTGCCTACTTTTTAGGATGGTACACCTATCTCTTGTGATAATTAATAGTACATTTAAAACTCACTCCATCTATGTGATGCTTAGAAAGGTGAAGCACAAGGACTTCCCAAAACATCACCCATCCCAATACTACTCCTGCTCAAGTGCACTTAACAAAGGATTTTCCTTCATGGTTAGGCTCACATTTCATACAACCAAATTAGTAAATCTATTAGAATATGTTGTTCCTTGTGAACTATTTAGAATAAAGCCCCTTAAACTTGTCAAATCATAAGTAGGAGATATTTTCCATGAGTCAAATTGTGATATTGCTATCTGGATTCAATTATGTAGTTATTGAGTCAAACTCATTGACCTATGTTTTATTAGGCTTGTTTCACAAGAAACTATCTCTCATGAGAATGAGTGGAATAATGTTCACTTGTTTTATCTAGGTGATGCTCATATAGGTGAAGCATTGAGACCTCCTAGGAAGTCACCCATCCCAGTACTAATCTAGCTTAACCACACTTAACCATGAAGTTTTCTCTAAGCCCACTTTTCTTTCAACTCAAATTATAAAACCTTGAGAAATTAAATGTAAAACCCCTTAAGCTCATCAATTGATAAGTAGGAGATATTTTTTCAAGTAAGTCATATTATGATATTTCTATCAGCACTCAATTGTATAGTTTTTGGGTAAAACTCATTGACCCATATTTTATGATTAGTGGATTACAAGAACCCACCACTCATTAGAATAGATTAAAAAATTAGCACTCATTGAATCCAAATGATGGTCACAGATGTGAATAACTAAATTTTTTTAGGTCACCTATCTCAATACTAATACAGCTCAAGGACACTTACCCACAATGTTTCCCACAAGTTTAAGCTTACTTTACTAACAATCCCATTTGCCTAACCCTTAGAAATTTGTGTATCTTATGCACCATTTAGTGTGAAGCCCCTTAAGCTCATAAATTAATAAGTAGGATATTTTTTTATAATAACTCAAATTATGTTATTGCTATCATTATTTAGTTGTGTAGTTTTTTAGTCAAACTCATTGACCCATATGTTCTTGACTAGTTGTTCATAAGAACATATGTCTCATGAGAATGAACAAAACACATAGTAGTCATTGCATCTAGGTGATGCTCATAGAGGTGAAGCACCAATACTTTAGGAGAGGTCACCCATCCCAATACTAGTCCAACTTAGGCACACTTTACCATGAAGATTCCTCCAAGTTAAGCCCACTTTTCTTGAAATCATTGTAGTAAGAATGGAAAGGATCTTTTCTTTAAATGATCTTCTCTAACCCTTCCCTTGTCGCACATTCATTGCCATTCCATAGAGTAGAATATATTCACATGCCCTAGTTTTTCAAAAATGGAACACCTAATTTAACCCTTTTTCTTTAAACAATCATATGTGCACTCTATCCATGGAGAATTTGCAAGCATTATAAAAGAATTTTTTCAAACACCAAAAGATTAAGTGTAGATAGGAAGTGGAGAATGAATCTATATGGAACTCAAGGGCTTACACTATATGACAGTTATTCCAAATGATTGAATATGGGTGGAAATTGAGAGAAGTGTCAAACTAGAGATTTACCCTTTACTCTTTGTAACCCTTTCCATTGGAAAACATGTTTGTCTAGACAATGTAAAGTTGACCCAATTTTTTTCCTAAAACTTGATATCCAAATCATCACCTCCTTTCCCTTTATTCTAGTTCAACTACATGCAAAATTAGTCCTATAGAGATCATTAAATAATAGTCTTTAATAAACTCCTAATGATTTTATTGGATTGCAATGAACAAATGTTTAAGGTTTTCAAATAATAACATGATCTTTGTATAATTATTTCTATATAACTGATTACAATATTTTGAAGCATAAATTTATTTTTCAAAAATAATTAATTAGATGTATTAATTCTGATCTTAGTTTATGTTTCAAGATTTACATTGAAGATTGTAAAAATATAAGCTCTCTTTCAAATTAGTTTGTAACTAAGTTGTAGTTTTACTATTTCTATATGTGTTATTTTGTTTTTTTATTTTTGAAAGTGATTTATTCTAATCTAGGTTTAGATGGTTCGATTAAATCTATAAAGAGTGGGGCATTCCTGAGACAGTTTAGTTAAAAAAAGAACCAATGCAACTAATAGATTAGCCAACTCTAATTTGTATTGTCTATATATTCTTCTAGATTTCTTTACATAACAAATATAATTTTAATTTATACAATATAAATTAGTTACAACTAAATTATATAAATGTTATTTTGAGTGTTTCATAGTTTCATGCGAACTATTGGAGGGCTCTACTATTTGAACTAATGCACCCTATTTGACCATCTCATCTTTAATTCAGTTTAAATTATTACCAATATCCTTCCTTAAAATGCATGGAGCTCCTCCCTTGACCTGGCTGCAATTCGATGTTGAATATGCTATGAACTAAGCTACTAGCCCTTAAAACTAAGCCCACCTATGGTCTAGATTTGACTGACTTACTATAAACATTGTGAAAGTTAAAAAAACCCATCTACCATATTATGACCTACATAATATTCAATTTATTACCACTATCCATCAATCGAAGAATACCACACTCATATTTTACATAGCCTAGGGGAGAGGACCCAGTAGTTGAGCACCCTAACTTTGGGCTTCTCAAAATTCTACGTAAAAATTTCAAATCACTCCCATTTTTTTTACAGTAGCTTACTTGGCGAGTCTCCTGCTTATAACTAAGGTTTCAAAGCCACATCATCAAATATGATGCCACTTCAGCATGCTTTTTGCCAAGGTGTCCAAAACAGCCCAAAAAAAAAAGTGAGACCAATCATAGTGAATTAGGGACCCCAACACTTGTGCAGTTGATGTGGCATCACACTATTGACTGCTTTTTAGAACAAAGGGCACATTTCATTCAATTATGGGTAGTCATCATTAGTAAAAACAACTTTAAAGTCACAACTATTGGTACAATGTTGTCAAAAATATTGGGTATTAAATCAGCAACTGTAGATATTAAGTTAAGAACTGCTATAACAACCATTGGAACGTGTTCAAGTACTGGATCCTCTCCCCTATTTGAATTTTCAAATCTCTAAGATTATTTATTCTAGACCTAAAAATTGTACACGCTTCAGTCTTGAAATCAAAAGTGGGACAGCCATGGCAACAAAACAATGAAAACTAAAGCCAAACTTCCAAAACAAGCACAGCAATGGACCCAAAACTTAAAACGAATGCCAACATTTCGAATGTCATACGTAAAACGTAGTAACTGTCCCCGCCGAATCGCCTGCAACAAGCTTAATATTCGTACTTACAAGCCCAAACATGTACTCTTGCTTAAAAGCAAAACTGGCTTCTGTGCATACATAGGAGTTAACAGTAGTGAAAGCTAAAATAGTCTCTTGTACATGACACGGAAAGACCATCTCATTCAGAAAACATATACCTCCATTTCTATCTAGTGTAACCTGAACTGTGTTATTATCAGCCATTCTTCTTGCATAGTCCTTCGCCGATATAACCTCAAGTTCCTCAGAAAAGGACACTAGCCGAGCACTATCAGAGAAAGCTAAGCAAACGCCTAATAGGAGAGGAAAGTTACAGGCTCTTATAAAATAATCCATGGAGCTCTCAAGAGGATTAGGAATCTAATGGTAGAAAGAAAACCAGAGAGCACATGCAAAGAACATGAAAGGTAGTTCATTATATAACTAGACTTGTGTCGTCACTAAGAGGGGATTCTTCAATGAACTGAATTGTGTGAACAAGTTCAACCTTTAAAACGGATAATTCTCCCATATATCCGCAACAATGCTTTTCTTATTGGCAACTGTACAGTTTACGATGCAGCGTGTCAGACAAGTAATGAGCATCTGTGCAAGTATTAGACAGTTTACAGCCAAGGTAGTCCTCAACCCAGCTGTAGTTTTAGAAAACTCCATTATTTGTTTGGCGTAAGTTGAAAACTACCTAAAACAGGGTATTTAGGACTTGAATCCGACACAGAGGGCCTACACAACATATGCGACCTGTGAGCCTCTAGTCATCTTGTACAGG